>JZKD02S1686014.1:118359-128753 GCA_000966675.3 Picea glauca
AGATCAACGCAGTATTCACCCAGATTTAGTTTATTCAAGCACTAAGCACATTCACATAGGTTAGATCTAGAATTCATCCATATTATTAAGCACAAAGCCTCACATATATATCTATCATTCATATTACATCAAAGAAATAATAAAATAAACACATAAATGCATCAATACATCACACAAATCATAACGCATAAAATATACATGGTTCACCCCCAGCCTGGGGATATGTCCACCATCTCTTCTTCTCTTTTATTATCTTCTGTCAATATTCTACATGCACAAAGACACAAGATCCTACTCCACATAGGACAGAAGATATACACGCACTTCACCATATCCTCCTTCCTTGAGATAGATTGTAGCACAAATCTTTTACATTGTCTCTTACAGTCAGTTGCACTTAGCTCTTCAAGTTCTCAACACAACATGCAAAAACAATTCAGAATTTTCACTTAGTAGTTAGTATCACACACTTGTGCTTAGCAGTTAGCATCACCCATTCGCCACTAGATTACATTTCCTATCTATCTATTTATACATTAAAAAAGAGGCCTAAGCATGGGTAAACCCATGGGATGACATCCCCATACCCCTTATATAATCCCAAAACCCAAAAATTCCAAAACAAGGGGTTGATATCCCACGATCTCCACTTCTACTTGTGCTCCGCCTTTGACAGCCTGTAGAAGTACCAAAATAGGTCAGAAGTGACCAAGGGTCCTCAAAACTTGGTCAAAGGCCAATAGGCCCCCAACACTAGCATGTGACTCATCTCGAGTCACTATGGTTTGGGTATCTCTTCTTCAAAAGCCTCGAGCTTGGCTCGAGCTTCTTTGACATATTGTTGCACCAAGGCCTCTTGCTCGATGAACTCTTCGATAACTTCTTTGTTGACAGGTCCCTCTAAGAAATGTTCAACTTCAGTGATGACTTGTTCCAGATCTTCTCCTCAGCCTTCAATCTCCTCAAACAGTTGACATGCTTCGTCCTAGACTAGTTGGAGCCTCTGATTCACTTCCATGATTTTTCTCTGTATGGTGTGGACATGTTTTTGAGCAATGCGTTGTTCCTGGGATCTTTTCATCCTTTCAAATGCTAACATGAGCTTCAACTAAGCCTGTACTATTGTTTCTTACTTCTTTTCCTCCTGGAGCTGTGACTCCAGTGCCTTTAGTTCAAGGTCTTCAGTAAGTCGCTAGTAGGTTTGTGAACATCTACTGCTATGTTGTTTGCATTCTAGAGTGAGTGCTATGATCCTCTCAGTTTCACTTCGGGCAATGGCTTCTCTTTGACCTCACACTTCCTGAGGGGTACTTGGCAGTGTTCATAGCTCTAGATCTATGATTCTCTGTTGAAGCTGCTAGATAGCTTCGAAAAGCTGCGCTACTTGATGCCCTACTAGTTCTTCCACCTTCTTCTCTAAGCCAGTCATAGAGCGAAGTGTTATGTTGACTGATTCTTTGACTCTAATCTTCTCTGTGAGCAACTTCTCTTTCTCTTGATTGACCTACACTCTCTCCTCTTCTAACTTGGTCATTTTTCTCCTGTTATGTAACTCGGCATTTCTCTACCATTTCCTCTTTTTCTTTCTTTAGAGCCACTGTATCTTGTTCTTTCTTTTCTTGGTCTTGACAAAGGAGAGCTTCAGTCGCATCAGTTATTATGCGTAGTTGGGAAATATCATCTCCCAACTCTGGTTCTTTTGATGGTAGGGGCGCAGTGGATATTGCACGAATGAATTGAAGGGTCTGTTGTACCCCTCTTAGTTTTGTCACAATTTTTTCATACATGGCTTCTTGCTTAGCTTCGGTGTTTTGCATAATATCCTACAAGGCATATGATACAGATGTGATGATGAAG
Source organism: Picea glauca (assembly GCA_000966675.3). Classification (NCBI taxonomy): domain Eukaryota; kingdom Viridiplantae; phylum Streptophyta; class Pinopsida; order Pinales; family Pinaceae; genus Picea; species Picea glauca. The sequence goes on from JZKD02S1686014.1 coordinate 120,217, forward strand.
TCGAAGTCATCGAGTGTGAGTACAGTCTACAGCTTGGCCTCACTATCTCTAGATTTATTCCGTGAGGTAGGTTTCATGGGGGAAACCTTCCTTTTCTTGGAGGGATTGGTCTCATCAACATAATCCCTAGGCAGTGTTACTTTGCCTTGATTTTTTTGATCATATTTTCCATTGGTCTCTTCTTTATCTACTTCATCATCACCTCATCGTCCCAGTGATTTCAAAGTGGTTTCTTATGATGCATTCCTCAGTTTTTGTACCTCTTCGGTCTTATTCCTTATGTTAGTTCTAGGTGTGTTTTGTTCTTCATGAGTGGCCTCCAAGATACCAATTAGTTCATGATCATACATTTATGTGGGGTCAACAGGGATAAGGATCTATGCAAACTAGTCCTTAGTTATCTCCTCATGGGCCTCCTATGTGAGCTTATAGTATGACTGAAGCTCTTCTTTATCCTCATCTGCATGTGTAGTGATATAAATAGAGTGTCGATCTACGCGAAACTTCATGAGGGGTCTGAACTGGTGTAGGGTGTTCCATGTCATATGAGGGATAGCCCTAATAGCCCTCTTCAACTGGAGATAGTATGTGTGAAATACTGCGTTTGACTGCCACTATTTTCTCATATCATTCGAGTACCAGAGCATGGCGAACTTCTCAATGAGTGGCTCGAATGGATCAATATCTAGGAAGGTTGTAACTTCTTGTATCTCCCAAGAAGTAAAATCTATGAGGATTAGCAGCCAGCTAAAATGGAACTCATAGCCTTGATCCTGAGCTTCACGGAAATCCAATTCGAGCTAGTTGACTAAGTACTTCACCCAGTTCATTTGGAGTCCATCTACACATTTTCTAGCGAGGTCATGTTGACGGGCGAAATTGACCGTCCATCAACTGGGAGAGTGGAACTGGTCCGGGGTTGTCTAAATAACCCAAGTCATTTGGAATGGAACACCCTAACGAGTTTAACGGCTTCGTTGGCCTCTCTAAGGTCTTTCAAGAAAACCAAAGAGAGAAATGATCTGAGCTAAGTAATCTAAACAAACTAAACTAAATAAAACAAATTGAAACTAAACTAAAACTAAATATAACTATTCTAACTATTACATACAATCTACTAATTACTATTGTAATAACTCAAATCAACTATCTAATTATCAGCTACAATATTACTTATTCACAAATATACATTATAAACAATCTACAGATTTACTTAAAACCTGCAAAACTCATGTGTTCTCTGCCCTAAGACAACCAAGAATATCTTTTTTGATTTTTATATTTTATGAAAAAGAAATAAACATTACTGAAATTAAGCAATCTAATATATTTACTGAAATTAAACAATCTAATATAAATCTAATTAAACTTATATCTATATTAAACTGCTTAATAAAAATAGTAAACAATGTACTAATTGACCTGGAAACGCTCCAAGTCTGCACTGTGTATGATGACTTCTTAAGCTGGTTGGAGGAATAAATTCACACCGTTTAGTCCTTAAGCTTTTCGTAAACGATCAGCTATGCTGCTCCTTGAAGTATTTTATAGGACAAACAAGACATAAAAGAAAATCAACAATTGTTATGTCTTTTATCTATCTGGAAGAGACAAGATATGGATAATAGTGATCAAAATTATATCATTTGCATTTGATTTAGATAGCTAAAGTAATCATAAACCATAAACAAATTGATATACAACACATGAAACAAAATGTTGATATATTGAGAAGCTAAAGCTATGACAAAACATCAATTCTRCTCCAGTCTGTATTAGAACTCCATATCYTTGTTCTCCCACAACTGAGGATGATGATTATTACAACAATCATAAGTATATATAGGTTTCTTCACAAGGTAAAACTTCCTTGTGGATAATATCAAACAGTTTTACATAATTTGGGAAAAATCCCCAAAATCTTCTAAACTAAGAAAATAAAATGCAAGTGAAATCTTTGAAACATCCCCTAACTGTTCATCATATCTACTGCCAATTCAAATTTACCTGCAATAGGACACAAATATCAAATTAAAAAGATATTTCACTAAGAAAACAATAAAAAAATGATTCCACAGACTTAGCTACAGAATCTTCTGATTCTGTAGCTAGTCAAAAATAGCAAACATGACCAGATAGCAATCAAATAAAATCAAATCCAATCATCTTTTAACAATCATCAAAAATGAATTATTAATGATTCAATTGAAATTATGATTCAAACTAAACAATATCAAAAATAAATGCAATCGGAACAGAGTAAAGAATTCTCTGTTTTTGGTTACCATAAAACATGGTCAAACTTTGGCAGGCCTGTTTCGTATCAAACGAAATTAAGCAGTGAATCAATTCATATGAGATACGATGCAATCGTAATCAATAAAACCATAATCAAACAGAATCGTAATCATATAAGATATGATTTTCCACAACATAATTATAATCGATACCATTGAACACAGAAAGATTTGTTACAGCTGTAACAATATACATAAGTTCATGTCGTTTAATCAACAGTAAAGATAGGCAGGCATAAGACTCATTATGTTGTGATCAAATACCAATATGGAAGGCTGTTACGATATATTCAAAACGAAACATGCGTGGCAATATTGACCAAAAGTCTCCATAGATTTTGATTGCTGGGTATTACATAGTCAAGATCGAACAACATTGATAATCAAAAGCTGGGTAGTAATCCAATAAAATTGGGTTTGAGTCATCCTGGGCATGATTGTTTCCGTTTTGCAAATCCATTCGTAACTGAATATCCATTATTATTCCAATTCAAAAAGAGAACAAAGCCGACCAGCCACAACGAATTGACTGGCTGAGACTTGTATGACTGTTATGATTTTACGATTTGGGTAAATATAAAACAAAACCTTTTTTTAAACATAATCCAAACCGTATCCAAGATGGTCAAAGTTATATTCAAATAAAACCGTAAAAGATAACCATCGTTTGCCCATCATGTGAATCATAACCAATTTGGATCGCAACTGAGATCATGTTTCAAAGTTTGAAATGCACAACAGCTTGTCTATAATAGATGCAATAGAACATTCAATCGCAACCGATTTTAAAACAATCAAATCCACCTTATGATTAATAGAATCAAAACCAAATCTAATTAAACCTTAACGATAAAAAGATTCGATTTACCAAATGAAATTATATACAACAATGCATGCTTATGTGACAGAGCAGGTCAATGATGTACACAGAGTTATATAAATGGGTGAAGGTCATACCAGCGAGATTGTTCGGGCTATGCCAATTTCGAATTGACGAATGTTGTAGCTGACTCAACATTCTTAAACATAATTGAACCAGTTGTTCGCTACTTCTTGTCAATGGGTTGCACCTTGGCATTTTGATTGGTGAGTTTTGCCACCTAATCTTCCAGAGCATGAATTCTGGATTGCAACATAGGCACATCTAGGTAGTATCTTTCCAACCACAAGCCACACTGATCGCATGGTGAAACAACTGGTTGAGCAGGAGAGGTTTCGACGAGTCACCGAGGGTTTCACAAGGCATTTCAATGCCAGGAAATTGGGATCATTCTGCAAACAAGGTGGTAAGTTTCTGACAAAGTCGTAAGGAGGTTTGTCACATAGACCTTTTGAGTAGGGATACTCAGCTGCAAGGAAATGTTTAATCTCCGAGTCGGAATCTTCGCTGACCATGATAGGCTCAGGGTTAACATAGGGTTTCAGTTTATTTCTCGCCATGCGAGAGATTAACCGGGCGTTTTTCTTACCTTTAGAATTTGCATTAGATTTAGCTTTAGGATTTCTGGCTGTGGGTTTAGCAATTTCGACCTATTTGGTCACAGACATGGGCAGATTCACAGGTGAGTCGAGTAGAGGTTTGGGTAGCAAGACATTGTAAGGCATAGGGGGGGTAAGCTTGCTTTCGCTCACCACAGGTTTATCAACCTGTGGTGGGCTTGAGTCCTCAAAACCATTACGACTGAGAAAATCAACCCAACAGTCATGACGTAACCCCAACTCATAAACCATAATCATTTTAATCAACCCAAAATGGAAGAGGCTGGTATCGGCCTGGTTGCGTTTGTACCTTTTCGCCATCTTAAACAGACTTTTATGAAGGTAGTGAGGCATATTGAGTTCAAAACCCATAAAAACCATCAATAGACGAAGGTGAAACAAGACAATGAACCCGTACCTGCCCTCGCAAGTAATGAATTGTTTGATTATCATTAGCAAGTCATGCCATCATTGTTTTAATATATTTGCAGGCAATCCTTTGTCGCAGGAGTCCACCATTCGAGATTGGAAGAGAAATGTCCACGGGACATCTTTCATTTTACAATTTTTAGACCACTTCTATCCCGTAGCAGGCAGACTGGTTGCCGAGCTAATAAATTTCTCATTAACTTCAAGTTGCACATCCCCAACCTTGGCTTGGCAGCCATCGAAGGTTAACGCAAATTGTCGAGCCACGCTAGGGTTATAACCATTGAATTTTCTTATGAACAGGAGACATCTGAACTTCTCCAGGTCGTTGTAAGTGCCATCGAACATGAACAATGCTTGGAAACCGTTGGGCTCGGCCCTTACGACTGGAGCCATGGCTTGTGTGCATTGTAGGGTTTGAATCGAACAATACAAAATGTAGGAGCAAAAATTGATAGGGCTTAACAGCTGCAAGCGCTCAAAGGGGAATGAATCAATGTAATGCGCGCGAAGGTGGTGGGATTACCACCGCCATGCAGTGTATTAATGGTTGAGTACAGAGCTTTTCCATCAATAATCATAACGTTTAAAACACATTAATCGGCCAACCCAAATCGGTGAATAACCATATCAACGTGCCATTAATCAAATGTATAACGAAAACCATATGTTAAATTAATGCGCCAAGTGTATAGTTCAATCCAACATGAAATTCAAAAGTTTCACCAATGCACCAGGTGTAAAATATTGCCATTCAAATATGAAATCAAACTGATATGTGACCCATGCATTTTTTAGCATAATCAAAGTTTATAAACATTGAAACCAATAACTTTATGAAATCGATAAGTTAAGAAGTTATGATAGTAAGGATTACATTATATAAAACAAGATTAACCATGACCCTTATGAAATCGAATATAACCCATAACTTAATATGTTCAATGCCTTACCAAAGAAATCAAGTTGCGCAATCAAAGTAAATGGTCATAGTTTGAAAGTCATTCCAGCCATTTAATAGAAGAACAAAGGTAAGTACCAATCAGGATATCAAATAAGCATATCATGACAGTCCAAATAACGATGGAGGAGTTTTCACACTTTCAGTCGTGAAAACTAAATCGAAATCAATTGCAAATGTCGCTTGAAATGAAAATATCGTCTGTTTGCAAAATGCGACAAAAATTTGGAGTTCAAGAGACATAGGTGTAGGCATCTTTTAGGGCAATTGAAAAAATTGAAATGGCTGCCAACAGGTCAACAACGAACCCCATGACCTACGTAGGTCTGTTCTTTCTTAATATATTTCCTGTGATCAACTGGCAGGCCAGGGGCACTGCGCCATTCTAGATGGAAGCTACCTTGTAGACTCACGTCTCCTTTTCTATATCACCATATGTGTATTTAATCCTCTGTGCCAATGCGTGGTCTACATCCTTCCCTGGGTATAAGTCCTGTGGATCGGGTCCCTACATGCTCAATCCAGTGATCCTATGGATCAACGTCAAATCAAATGTGATGTGTCTATCTAGCCATATATAGTTGTCATGGTAGCACAATAGCAGGATCTTGACACACGCGTTAACCTCCTGGTGCCTTCCAAAATGTGGAATATTCATCACATTGAGGATGGTGGACTGCACAAGTTTCATAGTCCATGGTTGGGGGATTATTTTCGAGTTCTTCCCTTCGTCCTAGTCAAATATCTGTGAGGGGAAAGCATATTGTGGTTCTTGCAGTCTCCTAGGTTGAAGTCACTGAATTTTAATGTCGCGATCTTATCCTTCTGCGTTCTAACTTCACGTATCCCCTTCGGGAGGTACGCAATAACCAAGGTATAATCGAAATCCCTCAGGACATTGTCACAACTCACCATGTTAGCCAAAGGCGGGATGTAGTCGGGTAGGATAGTCGAGATTAAATTAGTGTTCGCCAAGTCATCTCAATGCTTGGTTCTCTTCTCTTCTATATCTCGGGATGGTCTGGATCCATGAGCAGTTGATGGGGAGGCTTGCACTCCTCTCGTCGACGAGGCTTGAATTCCTATGGAGATTACTTTCTCATCCATTAGATCGATTAGAACTTCTTCTACACACTTTTCAGTTGTTCCGAGTTCATTCGACATACACACTCAAGATACGATAACTCACATTGATGAATGGGTGGTCAAAGAAATATAATAGGTGTCGATCTCAGTAAACACAATGAGGTAGCAATGAGTTGGCATGGATACAATTCAAAAAAGTTTTCTCAGTGCAACATTCGATGGAATAAGTAGACAACAATGTCACAGGTCTTCTCTAATGAGAAAGAGGCCTTTATCAATGTGGTTATGTCCGTTGTGGTGCGGTCCCAATGGTCTGATGGTGAGATTTTTGGTCATCACTATTGTTCTAACCGTTCAGAGTGTTGGTCCAAAGGTCATAAGGCCTCCAACGGTTATATTTCTTCGCCATGGTAAAGTTCCATGTTGCGTTGTTCTGACATACCGGTGAAGTTCCAATTTTGCAAATATTCCTTCTGTGAAGTCCCCTTTGGAACATTTTGTAACTTCTCTCTCTTCTTACTAATCTTTCTAGCCTTCTTCACTGTGATCTTTGTCTCGGTATTTCTCTTTCCACTCTGTTTCTTATCTCTTTTTGGCATGGTAACTTCATGCTGTTGAGATTCTTTCATAGGGTTCAAGGGAAATACTTCTTTTCTGTATGGGGTAGGTGCTCCATTCTTCTGTGAGTCTTCTTTTTTTCTTTCAACTTTGACATCCAATTTTCTGGTTCTAAATAGCTTCAATCTATTCTCCTATTCTTAAATCAAGTGTGTTATCCTCCTAGTCATGAAATTTTTTAGTTCTTGCTTCATCTGTTCTAAGGCTTCCTCTTATTTTCTTCTGGTTTGATCCTTCTCAATCTAGGTTTTTCCTAGTAACATAGTAAATGGAGCATTGTTCTTAATGAATTTAACAACCTCAAAATCTTCCTCTATCAAAGTTCCATGAGAACTCATAGAGATATGGGTGAGTCTTCCACATAGGGTTATCAACTTTCCTCTGAATAATCTTCTTCCTCCCAATGAGTGAATCATAGCAGGCTTTCCTAAAACTTCCCAAGTTCTTTTTTTCATGATGTTCACCTATGTTTCTTCATCCAGAACACAGTCAATGTCGAAGTCTCCTATTCTTGTTTCTATGCACTCTTTTTCTTCGAAGATCTCTGATAAGTTGATATTTCTATGATCATTTAGGCTTCTTTCATTTGTAGAAATACATTCTCTGATTCTTTTTGGGGTTCTTCCATGGTCTTAGTTTTTTGATCTTCCTTAGGTTTTTCTTGTCGCATATTCATTCTTTCAACCTTAGCAATAATTCTAGGGAAATCCAAAACTTCATGATCCATAGCTTTACAAAAAGGAAAACTAGGTATTCTACCAGGGCATTCCTTAGAAAGATGTCTTGTTCTTTTGCAACAATAGAAAGGAGTTCATCCTCTCTTTCTCTTGAACGATCCCCAATCTTTCTTGTACTGCACACTAGGGTCATAGTATCTAACCTGCAAAAAATTCTTTCTAGGATCCTGCATCCATTTGTTAGTCCAAACATTCTTTATATGCATAGGAATAACATATCTTTCATCATTTCTATCAGATCTACTCATATCAAATCTTATTTCTTCTATCTGTGCCCTAGTTTTAAGGATAGCAATTTTTTTATCAAACATACCTAGATCCATACTTTTGAAATAAAAATTTCCACTTATCTTACCTTTTGAATCAAAAATTTTCACTGTTCTTACCACTATCAAAGCACAAAGCTTCAAGATCTTACCTTTTTTCTTTAGATCTGACTTCTCTTCTTAGCACAGAGCTTTATAGGTCAAGTAGAATATTGTGCACTAGGGAAACAGATATACGCACAAAGATTTCTCTTTTCTTCAGTTCCCAACAATCACAGTTTTAGTCTCGACAACAAAACCATTTGTTGGCATAGCAGTAGGCCCAAGGTTCGATGCTTCAACAATGCATCAACAAAAACCTAACTACCGACCCTTTCGAGAACACCTACAAAGTTGATGAAGTCTCACCCAAGGTAGAGGTAGGGGTGGTTGTAGGACTCTAGTGTTTGCAACCTTAGCTGGGACATAGATATGTGATTGTAACACCTTAACAGAACACTTAGCAGTTACAGTTCATCAGTATATAACTAGTATCTACTTCACAGATAAAACCCTAACAACAGATCAATGCAGTATTCACCCAGATTTATTATATTCAAGCACTAAGCACATTCACATAGGTTAGATATAGAATTCATCCATATTATTAAGCACAAAGCATCAC
>JZKD02S1686025.1:20466-50229 GCA_000966675.3 Picea glauca
TGGTAACTGAGAACTGATTAGAGTCGATGCATGATCATGAGAAGGTAAGACAACAATTCGAGTTTCTACAATTGAAAGTATGAGTGCCAATTCTGCTTCAGAGACTTTGCTAATTCTCAGGAACTGGGTGGATATCAAAATGCTCACAAGAAAGAATGAAAACAGGCTAAGGGAGCACAAATTCATGCTAGTGGAAGCACTATTGTTCCCACTGCTCATGCATTTTCCAACAGAGCCCGAAATAATGCTTTTGCTATTGTTCTTGTTTTCTATGGTATGCATTATCTTGCAGGCTCTTCCATCTCGATTCTGCAATGTATGTCTATTTTTGGATGTGAAATCCGCCTGCTTTCGTCTGCCACATCTGTTTTCGAAAAAAAATTGGATTATCAATGCCACCAGGCACCTATTGGATTGAGTTTTGGTTCATCCCTACGGTCTGTAGTTGTTCGTCTTTCATGATTTTACGTTATGATTATGAGGGTTGTGGGTGACCAAACATGTATTCCATGAACCCATGATTTTCCATTGTCAAAATAAGATTTCATGAATTCGGTTTGTAGCAATTATCCCTTGTTTGTTTTCTAGCTGATATTTTGGTCTTAAATAAATTTGAATTATTTTATAGGTCGAAGGAGCTTCCCGCAAGTTTTACAGGTCGAAGGAGATGCTCGCGAGGGTGGGAAAGGCCCCAGCATTTCAAATACAGTCTCCCACATTCCAGGTTTCAATAACGCATACATGCAACCCCATTATCAATATGACGAGTTTGGTATTGTAATTAAATGGGATGCCTTATGTGCATTTGTTTGTTATTATTGAATGTTCATGGAGGGAAAATTGTTGATAGAGAAATACCACCGCTGCATCTTTTACGTATATTTTAAAATACCACCAATGTCCTCTTGGAACCAATGTATGTTTTTTGGTTTGTTTCCTTATAGTGGAATAACCCTGGCAAAGGCATCAACCGATGAGGCTTCTATGCCTGCATATGGACTTGGCCAAATGATGAGACCAATATATCACTCACTTAACCAACCAATACTTCAAAACCACAATAGTATGTTTCTAAGCCTTCCCTGCCATCATAAAGGTTGCCTACGTGCTTGAGTCTTATTTTATCCTTGGATTATGACTATAACGTCTAAGTAGTAGCATGGGTTTTTCTTCCTGATTGCCAAAATCAAACAACCATAACACATTTTTGAAGTTGATTCTAACTTCTTCAGTACCTTGATGTTTGTTCTAGTTGTGTTTGAGGTAGGTTGTGTATCCATTGGGAAGTGATGTTCCAAGTGGTGGAGAAATGAGAAAAAGAAGTACAGGCCACACACCTCAGATGGTAGGGCTTCTGCACCTAGTTGGGTAGTAGCAGTTTGTGCTAGCTAATTGTGAAGATCGACTAGTGCACAACATAATGTTGTTTCAAAGATACTCAACTCTCTTCAGTAGGTCTTCGATGCTAATAATGTTTGTGAAGGTGGGCCTCCTAATTATTCTTCCTTCTCACCATGCTTCTCTAGGATGCATGTGAGTAGGTTATATCTATTAGGATTCAATGTCGATGCGCATAGTACTTCTACCATATGGAGGGCTCCCAACTTCTATTTCGAGTGCCATTGATCTAGAGTTAGGAGCAGAACGAATTGATTAACAGACTAAATACAATAAACATAGAGATATGAAGCATAACACATATATACAGTGAACAATATCTTCTATTAAATAAAGAAATAGGTTGAAACTGTAAAACTGCAAAACTGAACACTTGCTTGAATGGTGGTAGCTATCTCTGAGAAGAGATGTGGTTCCTACATGCATTCGTCTGAGAAGAATCCATTACAATGAGACTCTAGAGGCCTTTTTAATATTACTCATGAATTCCAAAACCCTAGACATCCAAAAACCTAACCCTAGGAGGTGAAACGTCAAAAGTCATGTGGGCCCCTATGAGTAAGTCGGTACCTCAACTTCCTAGGGTTGTAACTTTTGCATACGACCTCTGTTTTAGGCGCGTGATAGCTCATTGGAAAGGTCTTTCAGAGAAATACATATTATGTTGTCAAAATTAGACTCCGTCTACAATTTGACTGTGGTGAGCCAAAAAAACATTGTTTAGGCCTCCAAAACGGCCCTGGAAGCACAACAAGATGTGCTGACATTAAAACATACAAAATAAGCTAGTTGGATTAGGTAACTAGCCACCAATATCCACTTGGAAGATGTGTAGGGCTTCAGACAGCCCCAGAAGTGTAGAACCCACAATTACAAAGAAGTACAAAAGAACATGTTGAACTAAAAATGAACAAGAGGAGCCAGTTGGAATAGGTGGATGGCTACCAATAACCAATTGGATCAATCCTCCCCCCTTAGGAAGAAATGGTATCCATTGCATTAATTTCCCCCATCAGGTGAGGAAACTTCTACTAGATTTGTCCCCAGGTGAGCCACTTGGCTTGGTGTAGGAGCTTTCCTTCCTTGGTAACTCGATAAAGATGGATCCTCTGATGCTGAGTGCTCTTGACCTGTGTGTCCACTATCTGATTAGTGGATGCTTGTTCCATGTACTTAGGGTTGAGCTCTGTGGGTGTCAATTATTCTGCAATCTCTAAGGTGTCCAATAATGGTGGAAAATATGGTTTAAGGAGGTCCACATTGAACACTATGTGTAGGCCAAGTAAGGGTGGAGTGTTTATCTCAAAATAATTGCTACCCACAACCTTGGTGATAGTGCAATGCCCATAGAGAGGTAGGTGAAGCTTCCGATGGGGCCTAGTGAGACTCTCCTTCTGCAAATGTAACCATACTTTTTCGCTAACATGAAACTAGTGTGGTACCCTATGTTGATCATGGCATTGCTTGTACTTAGCATTAGATTTCTGCAAAATCTCTTGGACCTATTGGCGGATGTGCTGAATCCGATCAATGAATCTGGTGGCTTTTTTGATCGTATATTGATCATGGGAATATTTTGTCTATGTGGTGGAAAGACGAAGTGAAACATCAATGGGTCCCAAGGTTTTGAATCCCAGACCCACCAAAAATGGGATATGGTTGGTGGAGCTATGGAGAGCCCTATTATAACTATGATGAACACAGGGGAGACTCTCATCCCATGTATGCAGATTCTTATAATTGTACATGCACATGATGGGCACAATCATCCAATTGAAGACCTTTGTTTAGGGATGTAAAGCAGTGGATTTTGTGAGCTTGGTTTCCAACAATGACCAGAGACTCAACCAAAATGTGTTGATAAACCTGTTGTTCCGGCCGGAGATGATGGTCTTTGGTATCCCAAAGTGGACCCACACTCATTCAAAGAAGAGCTTGGTAGCATCTACCATTGTGATATTCTTCTTGAAGGATGTGAGGATGGACATCTCTGAAAACTTATCAACGACCACAAATACACAATCATTTCCTTGCTTGGTGGATGGAAGGCCTGACATGTAATTCATTTAGATGGACTCCCAAGGATTCTCAGGAGTAGGAAGAGGGGTGTATAAGACTTTATTCTTTATGGTTGGCATGGAAATGGCATAGGCAGTGCAAGATCTGATATACTTGTTGATGTCATGTCGAAGATTTGGCAAATAAAATGTTTCTGAAGAACGACCATATTTTTCTCCACACCGAAATGTCCTTCCATCCTACTATAGTGGGATTCCCAAATCATCTTTCCATGCTCACTTGTAGGAACACAGATATGGCCCAGGTGGCATAAGAGCCCATCCTGAATGTGAAAATCAGTGACAATTGCACCTATACCCAATAGTTGATAGGTGGTGGTGAAGTCCGGATCTTGCTGATAAATTTGGGCCACTCAGATGCTTCATGTCCACAATAATGGAGCATAGTGGTGAGTGAATCCAGAGGAGGTCGACTGAGGTAGTCAGTGACACAGTTTCAGATACATGTCTTATACTTGATTTTGAGATGGAACTACTTCAGGTAGGTGGACCACTTTTGATGGCGGTCATTCTGCAATTTCCCCCATGTCTGTATGAATTGCAGAGGCTTTTGATCAGTGTGTATGATTGTCTCTTTTCCCAGAATGTAATGTTTCCATTGATGACAAGCTTGTACAATGGAAGACATTTCCTTGTCATAGGTGGGGTATTTCCAGATAGTATCTGAGAGTGTCTCACTATGGTATGCCACCAGATGATTGTGCTAAGTGAGAATTGTGCCCACAACATAGTCATATGCATCATTCTCAATATCGAACAGTTGTTGCAGATCGAGCAAGGAGAGTACTGGAGCTCAGAACAAGATATGCTTTAGACCATTGATTCTCATTGTTGTTCCTTCCCCCACAAAAACTTGGCCCTGACACTTCCCTTGGTCACCTGGCTGAGGGCCCATGCAATATGGGATAATACAAACCGTCGGTAGAAGTTGGCTAGTCCCAAGAAGCTTTGAAGCTTGATCAGTGTGGTTAGAGTTTTCCAGACACAAATGACTTGGATATTAGCTAGATCAACATGTACCCCATGCTCATCAACAATGTATCCCAAGTATTGGACCCTATTCATGCCAAAAGATCATTTTTCCAAGTTGGCATATAGCTTGCTCTACTGCAGACTGCTCAAAACCTGTTGAATATGTCACATGTGCTCCTCCCACGATCTACTGAAGATGAGGATGCCATCCAAATATACCACCAAAAAGTATTTGGTGAAGGATCTCAATACATCATCCATAAACCTCATGAAAATGGTTGGTGCATTTGTTAAGACAAAGGGCATGACTAGCCATTTGAAGACATCATCTTTATATTTGAAGGTTGTCTTTCATACATCAGTTGGTTCGATGGAAACCTGGTGGTAGCTAGACTTTAGGTCAATATTGATGCATAATTTTTCCCCCTTGAGTTGGTCAAGAAGGTCATCAATCCTGGGAATCGGGTACCGGTTCCTGACTATGATTTTTTTTAAGGCTTTGTAATCAATGAAAATTCGTCAAGTCCCATCCTTCTTCTGCACCAGTACAATCGGGCTTCTTCAAGGGGAGGAGATGGGTCTGATGTTCCCCTTTTAAAGAAGCTCTTGGATATAATGCCTGATTTCATCATTTTCCATCAGCAAGTGACAATAGACTGGTCCATTATGTAGAGGTGCATCGAGGGTCATATCAATTGGATTCTTGACTTGGCAGTGTGTCGATACCCCTGTAGGTGAGGAGAATATGTCTATGTATCCTTCCACAATCCCGTCCACTTGATTATGCTGCAAATATAGGCTTTTGGTAGAAGCCATATATGTGGTGACAACCTTCTGCTTACTGTGAACACTGATCACAAAGAACACAAACTTATCGATATGTGAGATAACCTTACTTCATTTCTTAGCAGAGATTAAAGAAATGGTAGTAGGCGGTGCTACTTCTGGTATCCTGTACAATTTTCCACCTAAAGTAATAATAACATTGCGGGGTCTAGACTCATACACAACATGACGCTTCCACAAATATGGTTGTCTTAAAAGAACATCACAAACTTCAAGGGGGGCAATATCAAATAGTACCTCATCTTTGAAAGGCTTGATGTCATAAAGAAGACGACACTATTGGATGACACATAGATCTCTTACTTGGTGAAGCCAACTGATGGTGTAGGGTTGCGGATTTGGTGTTGTTAGCAGGTCCAGCCACTTGATAAAATCTGTTGAAATTAAGTTCTTCTTACTACCGCTATCGACAATGAAATGAAGAAGAACCCCCTTTACCCACATTTGCAAGTGAAAGAGGTGTTTCCCTTCCTATGGTTATTCTAGTTCACTTGGCCTAAATTTGGTGGTAGAAATAATGGCACTGGGTTTAATATCGATAATACACTTCCCTCCTTCAGGATTTGATTTGGAATCAAAATCAGCCTCTGACTCAGAAGCATTTAGTTCGGCCATGAAGGACTACTTGGAGCGACATTCTTTGGTGTTGTGCCAAGGGATTTTATGGTACTCACACCATTTTCCCGTGTCCTTCTTCGTCTTCTCGTTACCTTTCTTGTGTTGAAGCTTGGACTGGTTGTCCTGAGGGCGACCATCTCGACTTGGTCCATTGTTGTGTGGGTTGGGGATTCCTTTTCCCTTCTTCGACTTTTAGGGGTTTGTAGATACAAAATCTCGCCTTTTCTTCTTAAATTTATGCTCGATATTGACATCGTATCTATAAGTCGTGCCCAATGAGTCGATGTCCAAAAAATCCATTTATGTTTGAATGTATATATGCAAAAGACCATGATATTTGAGCACCAGATGATGCTCAATCTTCGATACCCAATTTGGTGTGTGGGGTATGGAAAATATTGGTGAAATATGGCACTATCTGGTCCCTTTCTTGACGTAGGGTGGTCCATTTGGTGTACTGGTCCTCATAGATTCCAATAGGGTAGTATTTTTATTGAATGGTGTACTAGAAGGAATCCCATATAGGGGTCACCACAAACATTGTATATTCATCTATGGCTCTTTGCTCAGAGTAAGTATCCCACCAATCTTTAACATGGGTCACGACCTTGAGGAGTGCAAAAGCGATATTTTCCCTATCAAAAAAAATGTGGATCAAAAAATACCCTTCGAGCAAATTCAACCATTTATCTACAACATTTTCATCTATCATTCCTTCAAATAATGGAATATCAAAATTTACATGTACCTTGAAGGGGGTTGCATGGCTTCTTGATGAAGATGCTTCTCATGTGGGCAACATTCTAAGGATCTTTGTGAAGTTGTGCATCATTTCGTTGCTTTTTCGTGTGAGGGATTCCTCGAGAAAAAATTTAATAGGATCTCTTGCTCCATCATCTTTATTTTCATCCCCCATGGGTTGTTGTCGGTCTCGGTGCGATCGATCTTTCAATGGATCGATTGGTTCAAGTCCCAACTTATTGTACCCAGATCTTGTCAGGGACATACACGAAAATAAATAAATGAAGAGTAGACCGCTCTAATACCACTGATCCGGATTTAGGAGAGGAACAAATTGATTAATAGACTGAATACAATAAATACATAGATATGAAGCATAACACAGATATCCAATGAACAATATATTCTATTGAATAAAGAAATAGGATGAAATTGTAAAACTGCAGAACTGAAACTGTAGAATTGAAACACTTACTCGAATGGTGGTATCTATCTCTGAGAAGAGATGTGGCTTCTACGTGCATCCGTCTGAGCATATTTCATTACAATGAGGCTCTAGAGGCCTTTTTGATATTACTCATGAATTCCAAAACATTAGACATAAAAAAACCTAACCCTAGGAGATGAAATGTCAAACGTCATGTGGGCCCCTATGGGTAAGTTGGTACCTCAATTTCCAAGGGTCACAACTTTTGTATACGACCTCCATTTTAGGCGCGTGATAGCCCGTTGGAAGTGTCTTTCAGAGAGATACACATTCTGTCATCAAACTTTGATTGTCTATAGTTTGACTATGGAGAGCCAAAAAAAATTGTTTAGACCTCCAAAAAGGCCCTGGAAGTACAACAAGATGTGTTGACATGAAAAAATACAAAATAAGTCAGTTGGATTAGGTGAGAGGCCGCCAATATACACCTAGAATATGTGTAGGGATTCAGACAACCCCAAAAGTGTAGAACCCACAATTACAAAGTAGTACAAAAGAATGTGTTGAACTAAAAATGAACAATAAAAGCCAGTTTGAATAGGTGGGTGGCCACCAATAGCCAATTAGATCAACTATGATTTAAATTTATTATGGGAACTATTCTGGAATGGTCAACCCAAATTGCACAATAGCTCTGAAGACTGAGTGAATCCAAATTACATCTGTTGAAAATATAACTAATAATCAATTGCAATATCTTGCTCAAAACCTTAGTATCTAGAATGGGAAATGCCACATGTGGCTTGTTATATCCTTGCCATAGCATGGACATTATGTTTTTCATGATTTCCATTATTTGGGTGCACAGTTTTCGAGGCGTTAAAACATGGTTTAAGCTAAAGTTTCTTACCCTCACGTTGGCATCGGGTACGGGAGCCAAGGGGTGGACGTGGGATGTCATCACCCTCATTAATGTTGTGCATCCTCGACCCTGGTGGAAGTGAAATGTGTTAGAGTCTAGGGGTTCGTCAGAACAAGTGGTAGAGTGGGTCAGTTTCTTTGCTGGTCACACAGGAAGGTGGAGTATACCATGGGTGTGGGCTATGGAAAGTTCCTTGTCTTCATGGTTGTATCATTGTCTATCATTGCATTCTTGATGCTTGCTAGGATACTTTTATAACTCAAGCTTCTCACAACTGATGTGGGGTAGATGGACATGGTCACATCTACTTTGAAGTCTATTAATTTGTTTGGATTTGAACTGAGACAAAAGACGATGGCAATTGAGAACCGATCAGAGCTCACGCATGATCATGAGAAGGATAATGAAGATATAAAATCAGGTTTGTATAATCAAAAGTATGAGTGCAAATTATGTTGTAGAGACTTCACCAATTCTCAAGCACTGGGTGGATATCAAAACGATCACAGGAAAGAACAACAACAGGCCAAGAAAGAACATATTCAGACCAGCAAAAGCGCTAATGTGCCCACTGCTCATGCATTTTCCAATAGAGCCTGGAACAATGCTCATGCTACTATGCCTAGTTTTTATGGTATGCATTGTCCTGTAGGATTTTCCATCTCGATTCCACAACCTATGTCTATTTTTGGATGTGAGATCTACCTGTCACGTCTCTTTTTGCACATTTTTTGGATTATGAACGCCACCAGGCATTTGTTGGACTGGGATTTGGTTTAGCCATACGACATGCAACTTCTCATCTTTCACGGTTTCACATTCTGATTATTAGGGATGTGGGTGACCAAACATGTATTCCATGAACCCATGATTTCCCATTGTCAAAAGAAGATTTCATGAATTCGGATTGTAGCAATTAGACCTCGTTTGTTTTCTAGCTAATATTTTGGTCTTAAATAAATTTGAATTGTTTTATAGGTTGAAGGATATTCCCGCGGGGGTGGGAAAGACCCCAACATTTGGGATACATGCTCCCACATTATAGGTTTCATTAGCATATACATGCAGCCCCATTATCAATATGACGAGTTTGGTATTGTAATTAAGTGGGATGCCTTATGTGCATTTGTTTGTTATTATTGAATGTTCATGCAGGAAAAATTTATGATCGAACAATACCACCCTTTTTCGTATCTTTTAAAATACCACTGATGTCCACTTGGAACCAACATATGTGTTTTGGTTCATTTCCTTATCGTGGAATAACCTTGGGAAAACCATCAACCAATGAGGCTTGTATTCCTACGAATAGACTTGTCCAAATGATGAGACCAATATATCACTCACTTTCCCAACCAATACTTCAACACCAGAATAGTCTGTTTTTAAGCCTGCCCCACCATCATGAAGGATACCTACGTTCTTGAGTCTTATTTTCCCCTTGGATTCTAACTATAATGTCTAAGTATCGGCATGGGTTTTCTTCCTGATTGTTGAAATCAAACGACCATAGCACTTTTTTGAAGTTGAGTCTAGCTTCTTCAGTACCTTGAAGTTTGTTCCAGTTGTGTTTAAGGTAGGTTGTGTATCCATTGGGAAGTGATGTTTCGAGTGATGGAGCAATGAGAAAAATAAGTACGAGCCACCCACTTAATATGCTAGGGCTTCCACATGCACTTGGGTAGTATTAGATCATTCTAGATAATTATGAAGATCGACTAGTGCATGACATAATGTTGTTTCAGAGATACCTTCCTCTGTTCAGTAGGTTTCTGACGCTAATATTTTTTGTGAAGGTGGGACTCCTAACTATTCTTCCTTGTCACCACACTTCTATAGGATTCATGCGGTATCTATCAGGTTTCAATGTCGATGCACATAATACTTCTACTATATGGAGGGCTCCTAGATGTTGTTTCCATTGTTGTGATTTAAAGTTATTACGAGAACTATTCTAGAATGGTACCCAAATTGCACAACAACTCTTAATATTGAGTGAATCCAAATTACATCTGCTACAAAGCCAACTAATAATCAATTGCAACATCTCGCTCAAAACCTTAGTATCTGGCAGGGACATTGTCACATGTAGCTTGTTTATTTTTAAAACTTCATATGATGAACCTATAATGTGTAAACTTTACACATATTTTATGACTTCTATTGTAATTTTGTCTATTGTAATTTTGTCTTTTGTGATGTGTGAAGTCTTCTTAAAGTTTATTGTTAAAAAAAATAACCATTTTTTCAAATCTTCCTATACTTACCAATATAATGAATCATACTATTAGATATTTAAATGAACAAACTTATTTGGTACTTGTTAGTGTTTATGTAACATAGGGTTAGTGTTTATGTAACATAGTTCCATTAAATATAGGAGAAGTTATTCATAAAATTTATCTAATCCATTAAGAAATGAAAATAATTAAATAGATAATAATCATGGTGAAATTTTTGAGTTCTTCCTTAATGAGAATACCCTGCTTATAGAAGAGTTAGTCAACTCTTATTCAAACTCCCTCTTGATGAGAATAATAATCTATAGAAAGGTTTGGTTGAATCTTCCACATGTTCCCCCTAGATGAGAGAATTAATCTAGAGGAGGAGTTAATGAACACTTCCGTTGGATTTCCCCTTATGAGAAACCTATGAGATTGAACAAGGGTTGAATGAACTTTTCCTAAGATCCCCCTTGATGGTAATACTAGGCTTGAAGAAGAGTTGGTCAACCCTTATTCAAGCTCCCCCTCAATAAGAAAAATCTAGAGGAAGGGTCAACCAACCTTACCCTAAAATCCCCCTTGATGAGAAACCTATAGGATTGAATAAAGGATGGCCTACTCTTTCTCGAGATCCCCCTTAATGAGAATATTAAGCTCAATGAAGGGTTAATTGAACCTTCTTCACACTCATCCTTGATAAGAATATAAATGTATATAAAGGGTTGGATGACCCTTTACTAGGATCCCTTTGGACAAGAGTATTAATCTAGAGGAAGGGCCAACCAACCCTTGATTTTTCCCTTGATGGGAAACCTATGAGCTTGAAAATGGATGACCAAACCTTTTTTAGGATCACCCTCAATGTGAATAATAGGATTAAATAAAGGTTTATTAACCCTTAGATGAGAATACTAATATAGAGGAAAGTTCAACTAACCTTATCTCGGGATCCCCCTCAATGAGGAGCCTACAAGCTTGAAGAAGGGTCACGTGACACTTTTCTAGGCTCCCCCTTGATGATAATACTAAGTTTAAAGAAGGGCTGACCTATACTTCTTCAAGCTTCCCCTTGACAATAATATTTATGTAGAGGAATGGTAGGCTGACCCTTCCTCAGATTTCCATTGGATGGGAGTATTAATCTAGATGATGCATTATTTGATCTTTCTTGAGGCTTCCACTTGATGAAAATCCTATAAGGTTGAAGAAGGGTTGGTTGACCCTTTTTGTAGCTCTCATTTGACAAGAATATAATCTTGAAGAATGGTCGGTTGACCCTTCTTCAAGCTCAGTCTCAACAAGAATGTTAATCTAGAGGAAGGTTCTTCCAAAACTTCCCTAGGCTCTTCCCAAATGATAATATTAATCTAGAGAAAGGGTCAACCAATCCTTTCTTGAGATGATATAGACTACTAGGAATGTTAATTCTACATTGATATGAAAATACAATTGTTTGAAATTTAACAAAATTAAATATTTCTTTGTTTGAAATTTAACTAAATTAAATATTTCTTTATTTTTATAGAAATATTTCAAAAATGAAAGAATCATATTTTAATTATTAAAAACTTTTTTAATAATCACATATTATTTATTTATTTATATAATTATATTAAAAAAAATCAAAGAATATTTTAATTATTTAAAACATTTATAATAAACCAAAAGTCGTTTTTAAGGCACCCTCCATATTTGAAATTTGAATTCCTGCCCATAGGACTTTGAAGTTTAGCATTCTGACCCGTGTCTCGTAATAGTTTATATAAAACCTAATTTAGCTTTCGTAGCATTATTTTGATAATTTTTCACTAGCAACTATTAAAAATAAAAAAAAGGAATGGATGAAACACGTAGATATGAGCCAAGGAGATTTAGATAGACCAAAGATTGGGATAAAATATTTAAAATGTTATAAATATGTTTTCAAAATTCAAAGAGCATACTTAGTGACATTGTAGCTAACTCTAAATCTTAAAAAAAAAATATTGTAAACAAAAAAATTACATGATTATTGAGAGTTTTTTTCTATATTTTTTTGCGAGAATACGTACAATGATTAATGATTATTGTGAATTTTACTACATAGTAATGATAGGAAACATATGAAATAAGTGTTTCATGGCAACGTAGTTCTTGCCAGGTTGTTATAATGGGATCGAGCAGAGACATGTGGGAAGCAGCTCAAAGTATAGGCGGTATCCATGCAGAGGATGAGAGGATGACCACAAGACATTCGATTGGTAGATGACCCTCGAGGTTAATATGGAAACGAAGCAGTTTCTTCTTGGGGTGTGTATAGTTCAAACATGAGACTTAGAAAATTTCTGTCTCAACCAGAATTAGTTTTCTTTGAAATTTATCAAAAATTAATAATGCCTTGCAATAAAGGTTCTTGGAAAAAGGACCAGGAATCACACACATTAAACATTCAAATATAATAAACACAATTTCCTTTAGCATTCCCGAAATAGTTTTCTTTGAAATTTATCAAAAAATAATAATGTTTGTTACATATTTCTAGAATTTGTTCCATATTTGTAGAAATTTAAATGCGTTTTTCATATAGACTGGGATTGGGGCTTCCACAAACCATAAATAAGTACAAGAAATAGGACTGTAGAAAGAAGAAGTGCGCGACGGTAGAGAGGAAGACATGAAAAGAAGAAATTGGAAGTTATGAGTCTTTGGTTAGAGATTTCTATTTAAAGAGGTAGACTAACTGGATTGATAAAAAAGACAAGATGTGATCAGTATAGACTTACTATGAAGTCGATGCATTTTTGTTGTTGTCTTCAATGACTGTTAGAATCGTGCCAACCGGTTGTTTCCCTTCTTCGATGAGCTTGTCCATTCTCCGTTGGAACCATTCCTCAATGTATATTCTCATGGGGGTGATGTTGATTTCGTCATGGATTTCTATGTTGAAAATCTCATTCTCTAATTTCCTTAGATCCACAAAAATACTATGTAGAGCATGCTCAATTTCTTCATTGTGTGTCGAATAGTCCAGTAGCCATTTCTCAACCTCATCTACACCATATTCAAGGATGTCGTAAAACATTTCTAAAGACAACTCCTTTAAAATATCAAGTTGTTCATCGAAGGATTTTTTGGTCAAGGACAAGGACTTGAGGATTAAGTTTGGGTCTTGAACCTCGTTGGTACTTCCAGCTAAGTCTATTTGGGCCAAGTTTCTGAATAATTCTTCTTTCTCTCATATGGCTTGTTCACATGATTCGAGAATGAGTTGCAGGTTCTTAACTTTCTTTCTCCAGCATGATTTTAATTGTTTGATCTGCTTTGGGGAGGGGAGATCCTATTGTATTCTTTTTAGATCCGAGTTGTTGATGGCATGGTTGGAAAAATGGGTCACCATTTGTTCATAGAAAGGTTCTTCATTTTTTAAATTCGTCTGCAAATGTCCATGCAAATCATTTTCCCTCTTTCAAAAGGAAGCTATGTTTTGTGATGTTTCCCAAGATTCAATAATTAGCTGCATTATTTCATTGATGTTCTTCTCTACAAAGGATCTACATGATGTGAGGAGGATGGAGGATATTTTATCTTGGCTACAAGGGTAGCAGGCATAGGTTTTTCTAAAGGACTGGAAAACACTGGGGTAGCAATGAAAGCCTCCTGAAATTCCTTGACTTGGCCATTCAGTCTATCATTCTCCATTTCAATTGCTCCAATGGAATCATCAAGAGAATCAACGGTTATGTGGTGAAATCAAGATATTTGGGATGTCAACATTTTCCTAAATTTATTCTCTGTACAATTTTTTCCTTTCTTGTTTGTCACATCTCTCTTTTCAATGATTAAATTTTTAGATTGGTTGTCAAAAATAATGCTCTGGAATACGAAGGATTCATCTTTGTCAAAAATTTCGGTCTCAGTTATATACATTGTAGAACTATGGTGCATCACATCCACATGTGGGTCAACTTTATGAAACAAGAAATCCCCATAAGATTCAATTTGCATGTGCTCACTTTCAATTTCGGGTTCTTTTGCCTACCCTGCAATGTTTTTTCTCTTCTTCATCAAGGGAAGCTTGTGAGAACAATCAATTTTTCCATGAGAAGGGTTCTTATATCCTCCTTTGTTTGAATATTTCTGGGTTTCTTTATTACTGGGGTGGTTCGTCGAAGTGATGCTTCATGATGTCATTCTCTTGGGAGTGTTGGCCGAGGACTAGCCACTCTTCTCACCATATCCTTTTCCCTATTGTATCTACAATTCATATGCGCTTTTCAATGGATCTACCTCACAATCGTTAGAAGAAAGAGTGTTTTCATCACTATCTTTGTCTTCGATGAGGCGTCTATGGATAAAAGAGCTGCTAAAGCCAGCTAATAGTAAATGTTGTCGAACAATCCCATTAGGATCGAACCCTTTTATCCTTTCAACATATCTTAGGTTCAAGTTCTTGAAGTGAACTGTGAATTCATCAATCTTGTTGATGTTTCTGCACATGAAGTCCCCGACTTTCCAAGGCAGAGGAATGAACTATTTTTTTCTCTTGTCATGGAAAAAATCCAACTAGTGGTTGTGTTGCCTTGCTATTTCTATAACAAGCATCTTGTCCGTGATGTGGCATGGAAGAAAAGAAGGATTTTCCTTGGATCCAAAGATCATTATTACACTGTAATTTTCCTTTTTTTCAAGTGTCCCCTTCCTCTCCAAAAACTTGTTTGCCTGGCCAGACATCCGGGGAGCATCCTTTCCTAACAATAAATATTCGAAAATTGAGACAAAGACATTAAAAACCTCATAAAAACAATGGGAGGCCATGTGCCTCCACAAGGCCTGGTACCAAAATGTTACTGGGTCGAATTCATAGTTTATCTTCTTGGACAGAGATATTTTCAAAAACAAACAACAATGCACTATTGCGAAAATCATATAGGATGACATATAAATTTATTCGATTCTTTAAATCATGATAGTTGGGAACATATTTCAATGGAAGTTATCTTTTACCAATCAAAAATCAATTGTTCATTGACTGTGAAGTACAAAATATAAATAACTATATGGGAAATGCTTGTCGTGTATTCTTGTCCCGTTATTCTTGTAAACAACCAAGCAATTTCCCGAAATGGATTTCTAAAGAAAATGACCTACAACTTTGTGATATATTCAGGAACTGTTGTCGGGTTTTCGAGGAGATCGAGTAAGAGGTACAAACCGTTATCATATTTTTCTAGGAACTGTTTGCAGTCTTGTCCTCTGAAGGTCAATGTTGGCTCTGAAAATATTAACATCTTGCGGAATACCTGAGGTGAAAAAGAAATAGGAGAATCGTCGCGCAGTGAAATAAATCTTTGTCTTGAAATATATTTTTCTCCACACCAAGAGACCACCTCCTTACACTCAAAAACCTCAGGGACGAAGCCTTCACGAGAAATTTCAGAGGTCCAAATAACTTTTTTCTAGGCGGAACGAGATGAATAGTAAGAGTATGCCCTGTACCATTGGAAGTTCTGGTCCTCACACCCGAAGATATTCACCGTATTTCCACAAAACTGTTGTCGAGATGCTTCCATAAGTTTATAAGAACATTGATTTGCTCGAGACGATGTTTGAAATGAAGAGTTGGAAGGAATAATATTTTCCTACGCAAATCTTGGTCCAATGCATATGGATGGGAGATATCGAGACTTTCACTCGTTAATCACAATTCGGACGTTTGTTGCATGATACGGTGTTAGCATTAAATACTAGTAATTGCATACATAGAAGTGCGAACATGGCGAGTACAATAATGAGAAATTAAGGATTGGAGATTTCCTGAACAGGCCAACGCGACGACCTGTGTTTGAGATTAACAATCAGAAGGGATAATATAATTCTACGCAGATCTTGGTGTAATGTGTATTAATGGGACATATCCTCGAGTGTTTCACTCATTAATGACAATGTTGACGGTTCCTGCATGGTGAGTTGTTAGCATGAAAGGTTATTAATTGCATATTAAGAAAAAGGTACAAAGGTCGTGGGGATGGGAAATGGAAATTAAGGAGTGACGAATTATTGCAAGTGGTCGGGTGAACTTCAAAATAGGGTTATAAGGCACAACCATTGGAGGTGAGGGCCTGAGGGAAAATTGTATGTCTCAGAAAGTTTTGAGTGAAAAATGCATAACACGGAAGAGGGCATGATGGGATAGTCCAGAGGGAAATTTGCATATCGTGGAAGTCTGAGTAATGTTTGTAGGACACTGAATAATGGAAGTGAAAATGTGATCCCGCCAATCTGGGAACCCACAATCGAAAAAGTGGCTCAAGTATGGAATAGCGAAACAGCTTGACGAATTCATTTTCACTAATATATTGAAACTTGTAATGTATATCCCATTGCATGGCAATATATTTTCTTCATGTCTTTGGGCAAAAAAGAGAAAATAAGAGAAAATAAATTCTTTTAAATTTGAGGAGTTGAGATTCATTTAAATTTCACTGTCTTGTCGACGCTTTGCTTTTTAATGACGGTCTGTACAGTTGTTGCATGATGAACTTTTAGCATTAAACCTTGGTCGTTGCATACATTGAAAGAAGTGAAAAGGTGGTGGGCACAATAAACAATGACTAAGGATTGGAGATTTCGTGAACCCACCAACCCGAGGATCCGCGAAAGAGATTCCATGAAATGGGAAAGTATGAAAAGCGATCAGACAGGCTTTAGAATTAGGGTGAAAATGGTTCCCAAGGAGATGAGACTTCTCGAGGGTCAAATTGTATGTCTTGGAACTTGAGTGAAAAATGTGTACCGTGGAAGAGGAGATGATATGGGAGTCTGGCAGTCAATTTGTATATGGAAGAAGTGAGGGATATATCCTTGAGCCTTTCGCTCATTAACGAAAATTTTAAGGTTCATGCGTGATGAAGTGTTATCATTAAATCTTGCCAACTGCATATCAAGAGAGAAGTAGGAAGGTGGCAGGGACAGGGAACAACAATTAAGGAAGGTGAGGGCCTGAGGGCCAAATTGTATCTCCTGGGAGTGTTGACCGAAAATTAGGGCATGAAGGTGAATTAATGTCGACAAATTGTATATCGCGGAACTTCAGGTACTTTTTGGTAGTCTCAGAACATTGGAAACACAATGCTGAGCCCGCTAGTCTGGGAACATGAAATCGAAAAAGTGTTTAATTATGGAACATGGAAACAGTAGGCCAGACTCCATACATAGTATATGTACCACATCATGGAGATACAACCAACTTGGGGCTGAGTATTGAAAGGAATGGCGGATGGTCGATCTCCTGAGGGGGAATTCTAGCGGAAAAATTGTATATCGCAGAACTCCGAGCACTTTTTGCAAGTCGCAAAAGATTCGAAACACAATTTTGAGGCCATAAATCTGGGAACCTACGATCGAAAAGTGTCCAAGTATGGAATAGGGAAACAGTGGGTCGGATTTGTTTTCGCTAATATATTGGAATTTGTAATATCTTTCCCATTACCTTCCAAGATCTTATTTGCATGTTTCTGGACAAGGTCTGTAGGAATGGTTAGTCCTCAAGGATTTTGTTTATTAATGACGATGCTTACGGTTGTTTCATGATGGCATCTTAGCATTAAACCTTTTTTGTTTCATATTTTGAAAGAAGTATGAAGATGGTCGGCATAGGAAACAGTGACTAGGAATTGGAGATTTCGAGAACTCGCTAACCTGAGGATCCAAAATAGGGTGACAAGGTCTCCCCAGAAGACGTGAGGCCCTGATGGTAAAATTGTATCACTCAAAAAAATTGAATGCATAATGTGTAACACGGAAGCAGGGACGATGTCAGATTCCGACAATCAATTTTTATATGGTGGAGGTCTGGGTGCTATTTGTAGGTCAAAAAACAATGGAAGTTAATTTAGATGCAGGAATAATTAATGTGAATTGGGAAGGGCATGATTGTGGTAGGGATGGAAGATATCCATAAATGGTGTGAAACTTTTTATGAATTTGGGTAAAGTGAATCTTGCGAATTGGAGGATCACAAGGTAGAATTGTAGATCAAAGAATTTTTTGGGTGCAAGATGTATATCATGGAACATGTGGAAACATTTGGCTAAGTATGGAAAGGAACGACGGTCGTAGCAACAGATGCTTTGAAACATTTGTGAACCCTGGTAGAGTGGAGCTTGTGACTTCGAGGATTCCGTGGTGGAATTGTAGAACAAGGAAGTTTTGAGTGTAAGATGCATATCATGAAACAAGAAGAAGCAAAGTTTGAAAGAGCCAACCCGACAACCGCTACCATAAAATTGGATAAGTATGCAAAGAAACAATGATTGGTTGGATTCATCATGTGAGGATATAGATGGAGATGAAAATCTATTAGCCTGCCAACCATGGAACCCATGATCATGTAAAGGCGACTAAGTATATAACCAGAAAGAGATAATAGACGAGAAGAAGAAAAGGGAAAAGGGGATAAGTATCTCACAGAACAACATGTATTGTTCAGTTATTAATGCTAATATTTTCTAACCCCTCGTCAGTTTCCACTAGTAAAATCATAAATTTCAAATCATAGAACAAGGGACATAAGTGTTGGATACCGCAAACCCGAGACCCAGTGGTCAGATAATTGGCTAAGTATTGAAAGGAACCGCGGTTGGTTGGGTTGATGGTGTGAAGATATAGATAAATATGAGCATCTGCAAATATGTGAATCCAAAAGGCTGTGATCATAGAGATGTGAATAAATATAGAACCAAAAAGGGATAATAGCAGGGGAGTAAACAGGGAAAATTTAAAGATAAAGTGTTTATATTTATTCCAATAGTATTCGTATTAATATATATTAATAGATTATTTTTGGTCCAAATGTAAAGCATCTTCCACTTTGTAGGATGTTTTCTGGTTCACAAATTTCATTGAAACCCATAAGCAATAGAAAGAAATAAAATAAAATAAAAAATAAATATATATATATATATATATATATATATATATATATATATATATATATATATATATATATATATACATATGATGCGACATTTTTTATTTGCATGTATATTATCAAATAGAAGAAGTTCCAATATATGCAAAATATTGAACAGGAACATGACGTGAACATTTGAGTTGCCTTGTTGAAATAGAGTCATTAATTCATTCTATGTACAGGACCTCAAAGAATGAAAGTAGGACGAGTCCTCCCATTTCTTTCTTCAAGTATAGCATGGGCACCACATAAGTATGGCCTATGAAAAATTATTCTTCCATGTAAAATGTAAGGAGCAAATAGAGTTGCCTATATTTAAATCGAAGTGTTGGGTGGCGAAAAGAAAATATCGTTGTCCATGTTTAACAACACAAAAAGAGTACAAAATAAAATAAAATAAAATACCATAGATTGGAAACCACCATACAAAAAACCTCAAATATTCTATATTCAAATATATTGGGTTGCAAAATACAAATGAGATTATTTTCCATGATAACTATGATAGGGCCTGTCGCTGACAAAAAAAAGAAAATATGTACAATAATGAAGTCTGTGAAAAGTCTTTTATAGATTTCAACTTGATCATCAAATGCTTGATTCGTAAAAAACAATGAGTTGAATATCAATTCTAGGTCTTGGACTTCATTAGTGCTGCCAGCTAGATCTGTCTTAGATTTTTGAAAATCTTGTCTCTTCTAGATATGGCATGCCTGCATTGGATGGTTATTCAACATTCCATACTTTTCTAAGTGTTAATTTCCCTATATCATCGAAAACTTGGGGTTTAAGGTGCATTCCTTGTAATGTTTCTGGTCATTGACATCTAATACAACTTAGAGATGCGATTTAGGCCCGATTCAAAGACGATGGAGTGGTTTTATGTGACATCAGCTTTGGGGGAAACAAATCTTGTTAGCCAAAAAAGATGAGACAAAAAAAAATTCAAGTATGTTGTGATTGCTATTCTCCCTGTATTCAATCATCTGTTTGGTTGAAAATCCTGCCTGAAGATTTGTATGTTGAACTTCTTTGTTTTATTGTTGTAAATTGAAAGGGATGCCCAAGTTAGCTACAAAATATTCCTCTGTTGAAGTACATAGTTTCTTCAAGCACATCAGATCTAGAAAGTGTATCAAGTGTTGCAGACCACATCATAATATATCTTTTATTGTAGGGGTGGTAGACATCGCGGCCCACAAAATGGTCTGGAATATTCGGAAGTGATGTCCAATATTACTCCATGCTTGAATACACTCAAAAGGAAATTATAAAATTGGATACTCACGAATGTGAGAAACTGTATGCGCATTTGAATCAACCTCATCAAAGAACTTAGTTGTAATTGCAAATCCGATATTACATTTTTTCGTCACTTGCAACTTAGCATATTCACACACCCAACCTAATGGATATGGATTTTTATGAGGTGTCCTCTTCAAACACAACTACTTAACAATTTCTTCAGATATTAAATTAACTTGAGATACACTATCAAACAAAGTATCTACCTTTGTATGCTTGACTATAACCCTAATCCATATTTTATGAGAAGAATGAAAAGAATACATATTATTATCAAAATTTGCTTAACACATAATAACATATATACAATAAAACATGTTTCTATTCAATAAGGAAATAAGCTGAAACTGTAAAATGCAGTGGAAAACAAGATTTCTAGAATGGTGGCAGCTTATCTCTGAGAAGAGATGTGACGGTTGTGCTCACTCGCAAGAAGACAATTACAATGAGGATATGAAGAATTTTTTACAATAAAAAATAATGTCAAAAACCCTAGACATACAAAAACCTAACTGTAGGAAATGAAGCACCCAAAGTCATGTGGGCCCCATTTTGGTAAGTTAGTACATCAACTTCTCGAGGTCATAACTTTTCTATACGATCTTCGTTTTAGGAGCATGATAGCCCATTGGAAAGGTCTATCAGAGGAATAAAAATGTTTCCATCAGAATTGAATTTGTCTATATTATAACTGTGGCGAACCCTAAACACGTTGTTTAGGGCCTCAAAACGGACCCGAAAGTCAGGGACCCAAAAACTAGGAAAAAAATGCCAAAATGAGCTAGTTGGAATAGGTGGGAGGCCACCTAAATCCATATGGAACAATCCTCCCCCATTAGGAATCAATGGTCTCCATTACGTTGAGTTCCCCCATGAGATGAGGAAATTTCTCCTGAATTTGGCCCCGGGTGAGCCACTTGCCTTGGTGCAGGAGCTGCCCTACTTTGACAACTCGATAAAGTTGTATCCTTTGCTGGCGAGTGCCCTTGACATGTTTGTCCACAATATGATCACTGGATTTTTGTTGTATGCAGTCAGGGATGAGTTCTATTGGTGTCGGTTGTTATGCTATCTCTGAGGTGTCCAATAATGGTGGAAAATAAGGTCGAAGGAGATCCACGTTGAACAATGGGTGCGGGCCAAGGAAAGGAGGAATGTTGAGCTCAAAAGAATTATCACCCACAACCTTAGTGATGGTGTATGACCCATAACAGAGGGGTGAAGCTTCCGATGGGGTCTTGTAAGGCATTATTTCTGCAAATGCAACCAAACTTTGTCGCCCATCTGAAACTTATGTGGCACCCGATGTTGATCATGGTGTTTCTTGTACTTGTCATTGGACTTATGTAGGATATCCAAAACCTGTTGGTGGATGTGTTTGATCTTCTCAATGAACCGAGTGGATTTTTCAACTTTAGTTGGAGCAGGATATGTTTCATTTGAGGTGACCTCAAGGGGTAGTAAAACAACTATGGGACCCAATGGTTGGAATCCCAATGCCACCCAAAAGGGGCTATGGCCGGTTGAGATATGCAGGGTTCAGTTGTAGCTATGCTATACATAGGGAAGATTCTCATCCCATGTGTGAGGGTGCTTGGAATTATACATGCACGTGATATGCATGATCATTTGATTTATGACCTCATCTTGGAATTATGTCTAGGGGTGGAAGGCCATGGATTTGGTGAGCTTGGTGACCAGTAGTGACCAGAGGAATGACCAGAATGCGCTGAGAAATCAACTATCCTAATCTAAGACAATCGTTTGTGGGATTCCAAAATGTACCCAAACTCATTAAAATAAAATCTTGGAAGTGGCCTCTATTGTGATACTCTTCTTGTAGGTGACCATAATCACCATCTTAGAAAAGTGATCAAAAACCACAAAATCACAGTCATTTCCCTGCTTGGTGGATGGAAGGCTCAACATATGGTCCATTGAGATGGATTCCCATGTCCTGTCAGGAGTATGCAGAGGGGTGTACATTCCCTATTTCTTAGTTTTCAGTTTGGAAATAGTGCAAGTAGTGTAGGACCTGATATTCTTGCTTACCTCCTGTCAAAGTTTCGACCAGTAGAAATGTTTCTGCAACATTTCCACTGTCTTTTCAACATTGAAGTTTCCTACCCCCCGACTATAGTGGGCTTCCCAAATCATCTTCACTCGCTCGCTTGATGGAACACAGATATGGCCCAGACGACACAACATCCCATCCTGAAGATGGAAATTAGCGACAATTGCATTTGTGCCCAAAATTTGGTAGGTCGTGGCGAAGTTTGGGTCTACCTCATAGAGTTGGGGCCATAAATAGGTTTCATTTCTACAAGACTCTATCACTGTGGTGAGTGTCGCGACTGGAAATCTACTGAGGTAATCAACGACATGGATTTTTCTTCATGTTTTATACCTGATGTTGAGGTGGCATTGTTACAACTATGTGGAAAACTTCTGATGGAAGTCATTCTGTAATTTGCCTTGTGTCTGCATGAAATGCATTGTCTTATGATCAGTGTGGATGACTTTTGTCTTCCCAAGAATGTAATGTCTCCATTAACGATAGGCTTGCACAATGGAGTACATTTCCTTGTCGTAAGTAGGGTACTTACAAACAACATCTGGTAGTGTCTCACTATGATAGGCCACAAGGTGGCCATGATAAGTGAGAACAATGCCCACATCATAGTCTGAAGAATCTGTCTCAATATCAGAGGGTTGTTGCAGGTTCAGTAGTGGAAGTAATAGGTATGAGCACAAGCATTGTTTCAAATCATTGAACGCTTGTTGTTGGGACTAGACCCACACAAATTTCTCCTTACCACCACCTCTGTTTACTTAGCTGAGGGCCCAAGTAAAATGGGAGAATCACAACATGAACCTACGGTAGAAATTGGCAAGGCCCAAGAAGCTCCAAATCTTAGTGAGTGTGGTTGGTGTTGGCCAGTCAAGGATGACTTGGATCTTGGCTGGATACACTTGTACACCATGTTGATCAATGATGTAGCCCATGTAATGGACCCTATCCATGCCGAAGGAGAATTTTTCCAAGTTGGCATATGGCTTGTGCTACCACATGGTGTGCATAACCTGTTGAATATGTTTCAAGTGTTATGCCCAAGTCTTGTTGAAAATGAGAATGTCATCCAGATACACCACTACAAAACTATTGGTGAATGGTCACAGGATATCATCCATCATCCTCATGAAAGTGGCTAGAAAATTTTTCCAACCAAAGGGCATTACCAAACATTTAAAAAGACCTTCCTTGGACTTGAAGGCATTATTCCATACATATATTTGTTCTATTGGGACTTGGTGGTAGCTAGACTTCAGATCAATCTTACTGAAGTATTTGGACTTTGTGAGATTATCAAGGAGTTCGTCGATTCAGGGACTCGGGTACCGGTTTCTGACTGTGATTTTATTCAGGGCCTGGTCATCAATGCAGATTCTCCATGTTCCATATTTATTCTTTACCATAATGATTGGGCTCCTGCAAGGTGATGAGTTGGGATGAATGTTCCCCTTGTGGAGTAGGTCTTGGATCTACCGCTTGATCTCATCATTCTCTAACAGAGAGCAGAGGTAGACTGTCCCATTGGGAAGCAGTGCTCTGGGGGTCATATTGATGGGGTTCTTGACCTGACAGTGAAAAGGTACCCAGGTAGGTGAGGAGAAGATATCTTAGTATTGTTCCATGACCTTATCCACTTGCTTATGTTGTGTGGAGAGGTCAGTCGCGAAGACCCTGGATTTGGCTATGATCTTTCTCTCATTCTGAGAGAGAATCTTGAAGTAGACAAACTTCCCCATCTGAGATATGACCTTCCAACATTGCTTGGGATAGATCAAAGAAATAACACTAGTTGGGACTACCTCAGGTATCATGTATAATTTCTTGCTCAAAGTAATAATAACACTGCAAGGTCTAGACTCATATACAACATGACATTTCAATAAATATGGCTAGACCAAAAGAACATGATAAACTTCGAGAGGGGAAACATCACACAATGCCTCATCTTTGAAGGGCTTGATGTCGTATGACATATGACATTGTTGGCTAATGCGTATATCGCTTCCTTTGTGGAGCCATCCGATGGTGTAGGGTTGCGGTTGCGGCGTTGTCAGTAGGGCGAGTTGCTTGACAACCTCTGCTAAGATGAGGTTCTTATTGCTACCTCTATCAACAATGAAGTGAAATGGGGTACCATTCACCCACATATGTGAATGAAAAAGGCGCTCACCTTCCTCTTGCTTGTCTGGTTCATTGGGTTGGAGCTTGGTGGTAGAAATGATAGAATTGGGTTCTATGTCAATGATCCATATCCCCCTTTCTAGTTCTAACTCAGATTCAAACCCCACATCTGATTTAGAGGCTTTCACCTCATCCACCAACGAATTATTTGAGTGTAAATCAACATTTTTATTCCAAGGGCTCTTATGGAAGTTGCACCACTACCCGGTATTTTTTTTTTCTTTTCATTGTTCTTCTTTTTTTGCATCCTAGACTGGTTGTCTTGAGGTTGTCCATCTTTTATATGTCCTTTTTTCTATGGGTCGGGACTTCCCTTTCATGTATTTTGTTGTGAAGGGTTCCCAGGGCCAAATTTCTGTGTCTTTTGTTTGAGTTTCTGCTCGATTTTGACAACATATCGGTAAGTCGTTCCCAAGGATGATATGTCCAAAAACTCCATTTCAGACTGTATGTATTTATATAGACTGCCATGATACTTGAGAACCAGATGTCTCTCAGAATATTCAATACCCAGCTTGGTGCACAAGGTATGGAAGATATTTTTTAACTCGGGCACTACTTGGTCTCTTTCTTTCCCCAGTGTGGTCCATTTTGTGTACAGGTCGTCATAAATTACAACATGGTAGTATTGTTCCTTAATAGCATCCCTAAAGGACTCCCAGATGACCACGACTATAAATAATGAAGGTTCCTTTGTTTCCTTTTTCTCACAGAAAGTTTCCCACCAATCTTTGACATGGGGAATGACTTTGAGGAGCACAAAGGTAATATTTTCTCTATTTGAGAAGTTATGGACAAAAAAATACCCTTCTAGAAGATTCAACCATTTGTATACAACATCTACATCTATATAACCTTCAAATATAGGAATATTGAATTTGATGTGTACCTTGAAGGGGGCAGTTCCTCCATTTGAGGAGGATGCATCACCTTTTTCTAGTTGTCGAAGGATTTGCGCTAAATTATTCATCATCTCGTTATTCTGTTGTGTGAGGGCTTCCTTGAGCAAAATTTTGAAGGGATCTCTTGTCCCATCATCTTTATTTTCTCCTACCATGAGAGGTCATTTGGGCATGTGATACATTTTTTCCTCAAGAGAAACAAGCTTGACACCCAATTCTTTGTACCCTAACCTCGTCTGGGACATGCATTAAGAATGACAAGGAGAAGACTGCTCTAATACCATTGATACGGATTTTATGAGCATAATGAAATGAATACATATTATTATCAAAATATGATTAACACATAATAACATATATAGAGTAAAATTGTTTTCTATTCAATAAGGAAATAAGTTGAAACTATAAAATGCAACGAAAAACAAGCTTGTTAGAATGGTGGCGGCTTATCTCTGAGAAGAGATGTGACTATTGTGTTCATTCGCAAGAAGAAAATTACAATGAGGCTTTGAAGGAATTTTTATAATAAACAGGAATGTCAAAAACCATAGACATCCAAAAACCTAACCCTAGGAGATGAAGCGCCAAAATTCATGTGGGCCCCGTTTGGGTAAGTTAGTACATGAACTTCTCGGCATCGTAACTTTTGTATACAATATCCATTTTAGGTCCACGATATCCCATTACAAAGGTATATCCGAGGAATACACATGTTTCCATCAACCTTCAATTTGTTTACATTTTTACTGTGGCGAGCCCTAAAAATGTTGTTTTGGGCCTCAAAACAATCGTGGAAGTCACGGATCTGAAAACTAGGAAAAACTACCGAACTAGAAAATTGCCAAAATGTGCCGGTTGGAATAGGTGGGAGGCCACTGACATACATTTGGATAAAAGCCTCACATGAAAAATATCACTTATTTTCTTTTGATTAGTAACACTTTCCAATTTGGTGGATTGAATTGAAGAATCAGAATTGATAGTAGATATACCTTTTCTTCTTATGTCCATGATCTTATATTCATCCCCAGAATCTGATCCTAGATCATGTCAAGATGATGCAATAGTATTCTTATTTCCTTTATTCTTTAAATTCTTTGGTTATAATTATGTATGCAGTTTCCAACACTATGATTCCTCATGTCACTTTTTTCTTACAATGGGAACACGTAGATCTTTCTTCAGCTTTCTTTACTGTAGCTGACTTCTTACCTTTCCATTTTCCTTTTGATTATTTTTCAAACGTGTATGGCCTCTTATCTTCGATCCCATGCTTCCCCCTACTATCCTCTAGATGTGTATCTTGTACTGACACCTTATCAATGTTATAAGGTTTAAACATTAAGATAATGTGTCGAAGATATGAGTTCATGACACCAATATTCTTTAGAAGAGTTTCACGAGTGTACAATAGAATTCTTAAGGATAATTACTTCTTTTTTAATTCTTGTGTATATGATTGGATATTTTGGTCTTTACCTTGCCTTAGATGTTGTCATTCTATAATTGTCATTTGAGTATAAGGTAATGGATAAAAATATTTTCTTATGGCCTTAGTAAATTTATCCCAAGAGGAGATTACTTTAACAGTTTGAGCAAGATCAACTTCTGTCTTACTCTCCCACCATATTAAGGATGTGCCACTTAGTCAAATAGAAGATAGTTGTATCTTTGCAGCATCATCCATGATCTTTTGAACCCTGTCTTTTGAACCCTGCAACATACCTCTATTTTCTTGATCCAGTTTTCCGATTTCTCAACATTCAATTCTCCATCATAGGTCGACAATTTGAACTTGACATCCAATTTTATTAAAGGAAGATTATGATCGGGCTTATTAGAAGGATTATTTTTATGTGAAGAATGTTTACTTCCCTCAAAATAAGAAGATGATGAGGATGATGGTGAGGAGGGTTCTGAAGGACCACCTTCATTACCTCCTCCTTCCTCTTTGAATGGTTCAACTTTCTCTGATGCACCTTCCTCCTTGGCCTTCCCTCGAACCTCATACATTTCTTCCACTGTTTATTTCATTAAAATAAAAGCCTCAAAGAAATCATATTCAGAGTTGTAAGGACCCAATTTTATTAGCAAACTCATTTCTTTTTAATGAGTAAAAATTATTAAATCAATATCTAGATTGTAACTTGCAAGTTTTCCTTCTCCTCGATTTGATTTTGACCTTGTAAGAATTCACTCGCAAACACTTGTCAAACCTTTCTATGATACTAACTTGATCTGAAAAATCCTTAGATGCTTATTAATATTTAAAACATAATAACATCTACTTGATATTCAAAATAAAAATGATTGTTTGGTTGTTTGCAAATTACATGGGAAATACGTATCTGCCTAAATACACTTTAATTATAAACAACCTACAAATAACTCAGCAGAATTAGAACAAAAATATTAAAATCACATACACAAGTTTGATAATGAAGTTCACCCAATTTGGGCTACGTCTCTGGGTCTGCTTCCAATAGAGTATTAATGCTCAAATGCTTGTCTTCTACAATGATTGTGTTACATGTTGCTCAAAATCAGAAGCAAAGTATGCCATCAAATTCCTTGCGAAATTTTGATAAAATTGAGTATAAAGTTTATAAAATTCAGTGTCGAAACTTCGTGGAATGATTTACGGTGCAACCTACAGGTCTAGTTACCCTCGAGCATGAACTTCAAGACACCATACTCTTCCATTGATGTCCTTTTATGGGTCCATGTTCCCATTAACTAGGGTGTGGGCCCTAGCCTTCTATATGTACACTTAGGTCAACATTAAATATTTGGTGGGTAGGTTCCATAACAAACCTGCACCCTTTGGCACAATGGTTAAGTGGTTAGCTTGTTATATAGTGGGTTGTAGGGTCGAACCCTATTGACCACACTATATATAGTGTTTTGTTGTAATGTATATACGACACTTATAATATATTTCAAGATAATATTATATATGGTATGTTGGTTATAGCCCGCAAATGTATGGGATTGGTTACATAAGGTTCTGATAAACCATGGGCTAGAGGATTAGGCCCTCGACCCCTTTTTCTACCAACTATCACAATACACAAATTTATATATATATGGTGTTTCTTATTGTTAATGAACAATGTTATGGTATGGTGGTTAGGTCGTTGGTTTGGTTGGCGAGAGACTCAGGTTAATCCTTTAGGCTCCAAAAAAATTATAAATGACCTTACCCATTAATGACCAATGGGAGGTTTCCATGTGGTAGCCTCTCATTGGTCTATCTTTTCCACTTGTCAATCTGGGATTGGTCCATGTAACCTTTATGATTTTCCATGTCACCTGCCCAATCAACATACAATATGCCACATGGCACCTTAGGGTTTTTCCACGTTAGCACCACACGGTATGTATAGTCATGCCACATGCACCCTTGCAGTGGTGACATGTGTCACCTTAACCCTGTTGACTTTTGACTTTTTCCATGTTTTGATCCAAACTTTGACCATCCATAACTTTTGAATACGAACTCCATTTGAGGCGATTTTTACGCAATTGGAAAGTTATCGCCGAGATTTACGCACTGATGGATTTTCCGAGAACATTTGAGATGATCGAATTTCAAGCATTTTTGAACCTTTTTGGACATCTGTGAGCATTCCATATCCTCATGGACCTCTATGATCATTTTGGATCCTCCTCAATCATGCAACTTCAATAATATAAGGTCCCATGGAGTATGTGTGAGCATACAGACCTAGGGATCGTTGCTAACAGAGTTGGATCAAAGGATTGTTGGCATGAAAGATCTCAAAAAAAAATATTTTTAGATGATTAGAAACAAGAATTGATTGGTTTTCAATTTTAAAATCCATATTTATCATAAATATGCATGTTTTTCAGTTGTATGTGGTTGCTACTATTGTTTAGAGATAATATCCATGCATTGTTACTTTGGTATTGTAGATTGAGGGAGGGAAGAAAATGTATTCTTGGTATTTTATTTTATTTCATTGTTTATTTTTGCATTTGTGGCTTGTACCGATAGCCTCTTTACCCAAAATTGTGATGGACATAAACCAAAGGTTCTTTGGAAATAACTATAATACATGGAAGAAACATATGTTTTCCATATTTAAGTATAGGTTCTTGGC
>JZKD02S1686025.1:50239-64876 GCA_000966675.3 Picea glauca
TTATGGAAACTCCACCTGAAAGGGAGGGAGATTTTGAGCATGTGGATTTTCCAATATATAATTTTTATTATACCAATACAAATACATGTATCCCAAATCATTGTGATAGCATTGACTGGGAAGATCCCAAGAAGAGACCAAATTGGTGGCATAACACCATTGGAGATGTTTAGGTAGGTGAAATGATCAAGGGATGATCATCGAGAGGGAAGAGAAAAAAGCAATCAAATATGGTTAACTTTTCTCTTATATCCAATGTTAAGAAGCTATATGAGATACATATGTTTGAGGAGGCAAAAGGGAGACCTGAATGGGAGAAGGCTAGGGAAGTAACCCATTAACTACAAATGGTTGTAAAATCTCAAGTGTAAGGAATATGGTACACTTGGAAAGTACAAGGTATGTTTGGTGACAAAAGGGTTCTCTCACTGAGATAAAATTGGCTATGAGGAGACCTTTTATCCTATAAAAAATATGAGCACCATTTGATTAGTTATTTCCATGGAAGCATAGTTTAGATGAAAGGTCTATGAGGTGGACTTTGAGTTCATTCATTAATGAAGATTTGGAGGAAGATCTCTACATGTATTGACCATAGGGGTTTCATGTTCCAAGGAAGGAGCATCTTAATTTTATGCTAAAACGAGGCTCTATATGTCCTAAAATTAGGACCATAAACATGGAAATTAATATTGATAGGCTCTTGTATTAATATGGGTTCCAACAGATTCCTTTAGATTCCACTCTATACATCAAAAGAATTCATATTGACATAATTCTAATGGTCATTTATGTAGATAAAATAATTATTGTAGGTAGAGAGGAAAGTGTTATTGACCATATCAAATATAATATAATTAAATATTTTGACATGATTTATATAAGCCTCCTACATTTCTATCTAGATGTAGAAGTTTAGCAAATATGAAGCATCATGTTTGTCTCACAAACAAAATATGATAAGAGTTTTCTTGACATGTTCAAAATGAAATATTGCAAAATATTGTCTACACCTATGGAGAAAGGGTTGAATATTTTATCCACAACCAAATCAAATGTAGTTGATGAGTCATCCTATAAGAAATTAGTGACAATCTTCATATATATTGTAGCCACTAGACTTGATTTGAGTTACCCTATGAGATTTATTTCCAGATTCATGATAGAATTGAAGGTACAACATTGGATTACAGTTAAGAGAGTGTTGAAATATTTGAAAGGGTCACTTGAATTTACCATTTTGTATTGAAGAATCAAAGACCCTAGGTTGTGTGGGTATATAGATTCAAATTGGGTAGGTTGTGTGGATGATATAAAATAAACTTATAGATATGTATTCATCCTTTCCATGGATGTGATCACATGGACTATAAATAAGCAACATGCAGTGGCCATTTCATTGATATATGCAAAATATTGAGGAGTAGTGAAAGGAGTGTAAGAGATAGTTTGGCTCAGAAAGATGATTTTAGACTTGAAGATGAAACATACATAAAAAACACCATTTTTCCGTGCAAATCAAGGGGTGCTCAAAATAACAAATAATATAATATTCTAGAGCATACTAAGCATGTTGATATACATTTCCACTTGATCAAGTAGATTATAGAGGATGGATATATTGAACTACGGTACTATCCCATAGACGACCAAATTGTAGACATTTTCACTAGGTCTTTGGGAATTGAAAAATATGTAAAATTTCAAGATAAGTTTGGTGTAGTTAGTAGATTGACCATTAGGGAGGGTGTTAAAGTAAATGTTAGACTCTAATGGTCAATTATATATTAGACATGGGTATTAATAAAGTCACTTTGACTTTAGGTTATTTTATGATTTTATGTTTTATTTCACATTAGTGTGTTCCTCATTCCCTCCCATATTCATAAAGTGGGTTGACTCGACTAGCTTGTAACCCTTTATAAGAAATCTTTCACTTTTTCATTATGGATGCAATTTTGGTTTTCTTTATACGTTTGTGTTACCATTATTTTTTTTTCATGAAATGAATGTTATTATTTATGATAAGTAGTTTAATTTTTTTTTTTTTCATTTAGATCAAGAAGGATGAACTATTATAATATATATTTTATGATAACAGATTATATTTCTAAGTAATGTTTTGGTTTATATGATTTTAGATTCAATTTCCCACATTATTTAAAAACAAGATCTCTTGTATTGCAATATTTCTCTTCAAATTTTCTAATTAAAAAACCATTGATTTTACTAAATATTATATTAGATCCTTTTCTTCTCAAAATTCTTAACTATTAAAACTCAACTTGTATAAAAAACTACTCTCACTTGAATTTTTGTGTAAAATGAATAATAGAATGACCAACCTTTGGCATGATACATAGTGAAATTTCTATAAAAACCACGAGGGAAGCCTCTAACAAGTCCTTAAAATATTATAGGAAAAAAAATTAAAATACTTAATACACACACACACACACAGAGAGAAAGAGAGAGAGAGAGAGAGAGAGAGAGAAGATTTGATACCTTTCCAAAGTCAATCTAAAATTTTCTATAGGTAAACTCTAACTCGTAAAGCCAAGAAACTTTGAGGGAATGGAATTCATACATTACGAATTATGATGAATCCTCGAATTTCATGGACAACAGTCAAACCCTTATTAAAAAGGAAAAGTTTTTTATTTTAGAGGAAAAAAAGTTTGAGGTTACATGACTTGCAAAGGGGAAAGCTAATGGCATCGAAGTTTGTCAAGATGAAATCCCAAATTTGAAGGACATATCCTTATCACTCACAATCATTATCACTTTAATCTAGAAATCAAGAAGGGTTTCCTTAAACCATGGAATCGAAGGAGATAATGAAGGGTTTCCTTAAACAACCCCTCTAATTTTAGGACCATTATGATAAGCACTCTTCTAGCCAAGTTATATGGAATTATTTTGGAAAAGAAAACTAGTATATGGTTAGAAGGTTAGGAAAAAAGGGCTAAAGGCTAGGCCAATTTTAGAATCTATTTTATTCCACTTTGTGGACCACCTAGTTATTCTTAGGATCATCATAGAGAAATGTCACAATAATCAAACCAATCTCCTTCTTTTCTTTGTCGAATTTAGGAAAGTATTTGACATGATGCCTAGAATTAACCTTTGGAATATATTAGAAGAGGTAAATGTTCCCTTTGAGTTGAGAGTTGTTTTGATAAGTTTGTATGATAATGTTACTGCTAAGTTTAGGAGCACTAGGGGTTGGTCGGAAGATAGTAATTGTAATATTGGATTTAAGTAAGGATGTCCCATATCCTGTAACATTCTTGGCATTTATATTGACAATTTAGAGGCATGTTTTGAAGAAAAGGTTGTCTTGGCACTAATTTAGCTAGAATAGTCATCATCCTTCTTATTTATGTTGATGAGTTTGTCCTTATGGTGATATATCCATACCCAAATATCCTTCTTATTTAGATTCAGATTGGGTAGGTTGTGTGGATGTGATGGAAGCACGGTCCTACCATATTAAATGGGACCTAGTAGATGGGACATGTTGAGTTTTCCTGGATGCCACCAGTATATGGGTCATGGGACAGTTAGGTGCTGGATTCATTCTGACGACCGTTTATATATATTTTTTATCTTTTGTTTCCCAACCCTCATTGAGAATTTGTTGGGTGCCACATGGCACCTCCTTATTCACTGAGTCTTCCCAGTCACTAATTCCACCCATATCGCTATCAGGATGCCACGTGGTGGCCTATAGGTGGTGCTATGTGGTGTCACCTAGGGATTCCATGTGGAACTCACCAATTGGCCCAAGTGACCACCAAAATTGCCCAATCAATGTTCCATGTGGCATCCTATCATGATGACATGTGTCATGTTGATGTCACTTTGTACGAATGATGATGACGTCAACTGTACAGATGATGA
Organism: Picea glauca; assembly: GCA_000966675.3. NCBI lineage: Eukaryota > Viridiplantae > Streptophyta > Pinopsida > Pinales > Pinaceae > Picea > Picea glauca. The sequence goes on from JZKD02S1686025.1 coordinate 54,143, forward strand.
CATCAATGTTGAATTTTGACTGGGTTGATTACAACTTTGACTGGACATATCTTCTTCATTTTGACTTTGTTTGAGGTGGTGTTTGCGTCATTGGAAAGCTTGCAATGAGCACTCCAACTTGACACTATTTTTTCTAATATTTGAGGAATTTGATTTTTTTCCCTTTTAGATCCTCCTAGATCATTCCTCCCCATTAAGAATATTTTGGGCCTCCAAAATCCTCATCAATAAACATGAAGGTGAGGGAATTTCTTCCTCACTTTCTCTTTCTCGATCCACCATGATTTACTTGGATGTTTTCCCTTAAGACCCACATGAATATATTCAACATCACCTTTGCATGAAGTCCTCGCTCTTCTATCTAGGATGATATCTTTCTTTAACTCGTCCAAGTACTCAGGAGTAAAATCATCCACTGAAGTTACTAAAACATTGTCTCTTCGATCCATGATCATTGGAGGCTCATAAAGTTTCATTTTCTCTATGTTCTCAACTGAGTATATCTGCATGTACGGTGGTAGATCGAGGTGAAAGGAATTTGTACCAATTTTATCCAAGATGGTGAAGGGTCCATATCTAATGGGATTGAGTTTATTTCCTTCTCCCTTCAACCTTTCCTTGCTAATGTGGAGCCAAACTTGATATCCCACTTGAAACTCATGATCCACTATGTGCTTGTCATGGAAATCTTTGTATTGTGCCTGAATCTTTTCCAATTGTTCCCAGACTATTTGGTGTACCTTCTATATCCTATGAATGAACTTGTGGGATCTGTCTTCATCTCTTTTTTCATTTGAGTTGAAATCCTTCCCAAATTTCAAATCCAAGGGAGCCTTAGGTAAATACCTAAAACATGTCTTGAATAGTGAACTTAGCATGGAATAGTTCAAGGCTCGGTTATATGCCTGATGCACATATTGTATCTGATCATCCCACAAATTGGGATGTTTGTTAGAGTAGCCTCGAAGAAAATGAACTATTTTTTTTATAACAACCTATGTCTAGCCGTCGGTATGTGGATAGAAAGAAGTACTTCTCTTCAGCTTGGTGTCCATCATTCTCCACAAAATTTTCCAGAACTCTCCAAGGAATTGAGTGTGTCAATTTGAGATAATGGATGTGGGAATTCCAAAGTGGACCCATACATAATGAAAGAAAAGATGAGCAATTTTCTCAACAGTGATATGTGTTTTACTGGGACTCAAGACATACATCTTGTTAAACCTATCCACTACTACATGAAAGTAGCCATGACCCATTTTTGACATAGGAAAATCCCTCACAAAATCCAAGGAGATACTCTTCCAAGGATGAGAAGGAACATGGAGTGGTGTGTACAACCCCAATTTTCTATTAGTGGGMTTAAAAATGCACAACACACACCCATTTACAATCATGGTTACAATTACATGCATTCAAGGAAAACATAACCTTAGAAAATACATTGCAATCCTCTCTACCCCAAAATTCCCAAATACAAGAGAAGGGCAAGCTTCTCCAATTACATACATTTTCACAATGGTAGGAATACAAGGTTTKCCCAAATGGTAAAATAKTTTTTCCTGCAACCAAAATMTTTTCACCTACAAGCCATGGATTRGCCTCTCAAATACATCTTTCAAGACTTCATCAAAAGCATATTTTTTAACATRGCTAACAWGAGTATTGTTCAAAACAATAGATGCAAAACTAGGAGGTATAAAAAGTATATATTCTSTCATGGAAATTSCATTGGTGTTGATTGSAACCTTGAATGGTTGTTGAAGTACTAGTAGAGATAATGTTGGTGYGAGGTTGATATTTTCTCCCAAAGTKTYGAAGGGCMTTTTMTGTYTGCCTCCACACTRAAATACCTATCTTATCTCAAGAATTTCATCTTTATGTAAAGGATTAAGAGCATCGAGGTAATTAGAATTATTAGGTTCTTTGGTTTTTACAATCGTAAGCACAAGGCTATTACAASTATATCTCTCTTCATTTGACCTGYACTAATAATTGATGKGTTAGCCTCCATGMTATGAGATCTAACAATRTACTCTACTCCATCTTTCATGAGACAATACTTTTTCTCTTTTTGGAAGAAGGTAGTTTTTATATCATAAAGATAAGKACTCCCTAGTAAAATACCATAGATGTMTAAAGRAACCACATCCAAATCAACTTCAATCTACACTGATTGGTAACCTAAAGTTTTTCATTAWCATGTACCCAACCAAGAGGGTAAGGTTTCTAGTGAGGTGTTGTGGTTAATCCCAATTTCTCTACAATCTCTTCAGATATCAATTTAACTTGTGAGCCCGGATCAAATAGATTTTCTACATTTGTGTGTTTTTCCACTACTCTTATGTGGAATAATTCACTTTTCTTTCATCATTTTCAAGAGATGGAATTTTAGAACTTGAACTAGTATGCAAGGAAAATTTACATTTTAATCCAACTGTTGTGATTTTCTCTTCATCGCCTGAATCAAAACCAAGGTCTTGTTGCATGATAACAATAGTTTTCTACTTTCTTTGGCCACCAAATCAATTCGGAATTAACTCTGGATGCAACTTCCAACAATGATCATCATTGTGCCCATATTTCTAGCAATGAGTGCAAGATTCTTTTTATCCCTCTCTCTTTTTTGTAGTTGTCATCTTATCCTTTCCTTTGTATTTCCTTTTGAAATGGTATTCTGAATTCTTTTGATATTCCTATACATTATTTCCCCTTCTTTCAAGATGAGTTTCTTGCACACATACCTCATCTAATTTTGTGGGGTTAAACAATAATAGTGCACGTCGAATGTAACTGTAAAGTGCACCAATATACTTCATCAAAGCTTCATGAGAATCTAAAGGAATATTTAATGAAAGTGCGTGTTTCCTAAATTCCTCTATGAAACTCTAAACGCTTTGACCTTTACCCTGTGTTATATTTTTCCATTCCATCATAGCTTTTTTAACATAAACTAGTGGATAAATTTATTTTTCAACATAGACATAAATTCAAACCAAAAAGAAAGGAGTTTACCATTATGGTTTCTACCTTTCTGAAGTTTTCTCTCCCACCATACAAGTTTTGTGCCTTCCAGTCGAAGATAATCCAATTGGATATTCACCTCTTCCTCTTTGATATATTGTACATGGTAGTAAAATTCATTTTGTATGATCCAATTGTCAAGCTTGGCTGCATTAGCTTCTCCATTAAACATGGGAAAATTAAGTTTCACATCTGGTTTCAACAATGGCCTTTTATAAGTACTTGGATGAAAACTAGAATTATGAGAATGTGAATAATGATGAGAATTAGAGGAGGAAGAAAAGATTGAAATTGAATATGGTGATAGAGTCTTAGGAGGATCTCCTCCTATTCCATGGTTCACTGAAGCATTATCCTCTCCTTTATCTTTCTTCTTCTTCTCCTTTTTTTCCACTCTCTTTTCATAATCTTCAAACAATTTTTCTACCATGTCTGACATCTGGTAGAAGATATTTTGAAATTTATGCTCATTCTTGACACACATCTCTTCATCATCCATTTTACTTCCTCTAGGTGCCCATCCAGTCTCTAGGTTGAAAGTCTTAAGTTTTCCTTCACCTACTTTGAACTTGGCTCTAGTAAGCATTCACACTCGCAATTCAAGTCAAAGAAGATTGCTCTAATACCAACAAGATCTGAGATATTTTCATCAATGAATTATTAAAAGAATTGCATTAAAGAGTGTAAATGAAATCTTATGTGAAATATCATTAAAGAGGACATAATCATGGAGAAAATATGAGAAGATGAGCAAGAACACAAGGCATGATAATGGAGTTCGTACCAAGAATGGACTACATCTTCAGGCTTGCTTCGAAGTGGAGATGATTTTATATTATCTCAGCAATAAATTGGCATTAATACATGGCTCTACCTCAAACTAAAAATGGCCTACAGATTCATTTCCCGGATGCAAAATCCAACTACACCAATGGATTTATCATGAGAAATTGTGTAGGAATGACTGTCAGATCATGAAATTATGACATTTCTTATACCAGGTCCCTCCTCGGCTCCTCACCTCATAATGCATGCCATTGCAATATATAATTAATCATGTACCTACATAGTAAATCGGTCCCTATATAGATCTGGGCACGGACCCCCGAGCTTTGGAAAAGGTTGAGTTTAAATTGGAAAATGTGGATGGACTAAACAACATGTCCGTTTGGATGGTTGGTAGTCAGATGTAATATTTGGCATGTGGTTGTGGGGAGATCTAGGGGTCAAACCCCACATATCTCTCACTTAACACTTTATTACCCCAACACATATTTCCGTCGGCTATACCATTACAATATATTACTATATGGTTGTTCTCATTTTAATCGTCAGTTAAATTAAAACTCTATGTCAATCCTCAGATGTGACGGAAGTATGGTCCTACCATATTAAATGGGACCTGTTAGATGGTACACATTAGGTTTTCATGGATTCTTCCAGTATATGAGATGTCGATTGATCCAGTGTCGGATCTGGTGTTGGTCAGTTCACAGGTCGTTTATATATATTTTTTGTTTTTCATTTCCCTTCCCTCAATGGGAACTTGTAGGGTTCCATGTGGTGCCCACTAATTGGGTCACGTTGTTCCCCCTTATTCGATAAGCCTTCTGAGTCACAACTGCCACCTGTTTCCCTGTAAGGATGCCACGTGGTGGTCTCTGGGTGGTGCCACATGGCATCACCTGGGGTGCCATGTGGCACTCGCCAATTGGCCCAAGTGGCCACCAAAAATGCCCAATCAACATGCCACATAGAAGCATGTTGACATCACTCTATATTGACGATGATGATGTCAATTGTATGAATGAGGAAATCAATGTTGAATTTTGAATAGGTTGATCAAAACTTTGACTGGCCATATCTTCTTTGTTCTGACTCTGTTTCAAGTGTCGTTTGCACCATTGGAAAGCTTGCAATGCATACTTCGACTTGACATTATTTTTTTTGAGATTCGAGGACATTGATTTTTTCCATTTTATATCTCCCTAGATCAATATCAATTTGAATACTAATCTCAAGGAAGGGTCGACCAATTCTTCTTCAAGATCCCCATTAATGATCCAAATACAAATAAAATTGAGGAAGAATTAGCCAACCCCTTGGTCTCCCTCTCAACATTAATACTAATCTTGATGAATGGTTATCCAACTCTTCTTTAAGAACCCACCAATAAGAATAATAAGCTTCACGAAGTATGGACCAACCCTTCTCTAGGATTCTCCATGACATGAATATTAATATCAAGGATGATTTGGTTAATCCTTCTTGAAGACCCTTTTTATGAGAATATTAAGCTTAAGGAAAGGTTGACCAAGAGTTCCCTAGTATCATCCTTGAAGCGGATCTTATTCTCAAGGAAGGGTTAGCCAACCCTTCCTTAGCCTCACCCTCAACTCAATTACTAGTATTTAGGAAGGGTCAGTCAACCCTTTGTTGGGATGCTCAATATGAGAATACTAAGCTTAAGGAATGGTTAGGTAACCCTTTCTTGGGATCCATATTAATAGAAATACTATGGTGTATAAATTGTATTACAGAAAGAAAACTTGAAGTAGCAAGTAATGCAATAGGATTTATGGCTAGGAAATCTTATACACAAGTGGCACTAATGACTGAACTCTTGTTATTGATTCATAATTAACTCACAACAAGGAATGTTGTTTAATATTCTGAATTCCATGTTTGAGCTCACTAGATTTTCGTTTTGACACTATACTCATATGCAATATGGTCTTCAGTGAAATATTGGATTATTTTATATAATTCAAGTGACCAATACTCTACTTACACATCTCCAAAATTATCCCATAAATCCTAAACACAAGAATTAGTCTAGGATTTAAAACTATTGGGTTCCAACCATCTACTAACTTTATTTTAATCAACTAGGTTTCCTCATTCTCATTCTGGTCACTCTATCCTTCAGATGGAATAGTTTATGATGGAATCCTCCACATAGAAACTGAGGAAATGCCTCATAAGTTCCATCTATTCCACCATTTACAACTCTTGAAAAATAAACAAAACATTATGAACCTATGAGTTTGTGTATGGATGTCGAACTAAATAATGGTTTTTGAATAAGACTTCCATATTTTGGTTATTAAGATTACAATTATGAAAGTTCATAGATAGATGGAAAAGATAAATATTTGAGTGTGTAATATAAAATCAAACATATCCTTGTGCCATTCAAAAATATGATTTAATCTCAGCTCATAGAATATCTCCAACACTTAGAGATCATGAGGAATGAAGTTGTATTGCAAAGGGAAGTTGATGACAAAAATGCATTCTCTTATCTCAACTGTTGGTGTGGTGCTTAATGGAAAAAATAATTATCCAGAATGGTCAAGAAATGTTGAGAATAATCCTACCTTTGATGATCTTTCACTACAAGGAAAATACCCTCTAGTGGAGGTTTTTGTTGACGACCCTATAAAAATATCCCAAAACTCCATTTATAGTGGATGATACTAGTGGAGGTGAGTGTGCGGAGGGTTTAGCAGATTCTTTTACATCGGTGATTTTATAAGTACATAACGCACCAGTGCATTTTATACAACAGGCGCATTGGTGCCCTCAAAACTAGTGAATCGTAGCAGGGTTATTTCAAATAAAGAAAAATATTATCCGGTGTGCTACAAAAATAATGACACACCCGAAAATAATGATGCACCTTAATAACGTTCTTTAAAAATGATCTGGTGTGCAACGCAACACTAAAAGAACTAGTGCATTATTAGTAGAGTGCACCAATATATGGTTAAATAAAAATCATTTACACACCAATGTAGGATTGTGTCAAAAAATATAGTCCAATGCACTCCATTATATCATGCATACGAGTGCTCCAATATGGAGCACCATGTTAGGGTTAATTTCCAAATTTACGAGGTTATCTATGTAAAATCAATCGCACTGGGATGACTATTATTATACCACATCATGTCATGCTTAAACAAAAAAATTCTCTCATCCTAAGAAGAATCCTGATTTCAAAAATATTGAACATTAGTACATCGATGATATTAGTAAGAACAATGCAATACTTTGTTTATTCAAATTACATTATACCAAACAATTATTACCATCGTCGACCCAGGATTGCGAATGGAAGATGGAATGTCCCAATAGGTAGGGTAAAGAAGCTTTCCATTTTCATCTACCAACTGCTTATGGTATTTTTCTCATGATAAGACCTTTCGATGTTTTTGAACCAATACTTGAATATTTTTTTCATTTCAAGTCGATTCTGAATTAGGATCCTACAAATTTGGATACTTTTTTATTCGGATTGACATGGATAAAAAAAATTCAATGGGATAATTGAAACATAAATAAAATAAGTTAATCTTACTAGAGATGGAAAGGGATAACTCTGCAATGGACTTTGAGCAATATGGAATGGAATGGAATTTGAAGAATTGACCATTTGATCATATAATAAGGTTTTCTTCTTGCATTTCAACAAAATTAGCATTACATTTTCTTGTACATATCTAAAATATTTTTTTAGGACCATACCACAATCTGATTTTGAATATAGTTTTGAAAACAGTTTTTAAGAATAAGGAGACATTGATCCGAAAATCGAAGCTTAGCAATTACACACTATAACCTCAATTTAATCAAGACCTTTTTCTGACTGTGCATGTGAATATAAAGACAACAAATACTTGAATAATTAAGATAAATAATAGATAACACAAGAACGCAAACCATCAACCAATTGTACACAAGAAGTTGATAACGGAGTTCGACAATCTTGCCTATGTCTCCGGGCCTTTGTCTTCAGTGCGAGAGGATTTATTTATTAAAAATTCAATGCTTTACAATCTGAATTCAAATTACATCATATAGGGAATATGAATGACTAGATGTATTCTTCTCTGTCTCAGAAACCTGGCGCAATAGACAACACTGAAAACGGAGTAATAGAACTCCCGGAAGCTGCCTCCAAAGCTCAGCTACTTGCACTACTCAAGACTTCTTAACCTTGGCTTCAAGATTATTTTCTACTTCTTGCTTCTGTAAAACCTCTCAATGAATTAGTTTATATATCCATGAGGTAGAGGGATCAAATCCCAACATCCCACTTTTCGTGGCACTCAATTTGGCCCAATATCCACCAAGATATGGCCAAATAACCAAAACTGGTTAATTAAAATCAATAAAAACCATAATTATATGGTCAAAAACCCATTTTATGCCAAATAATAGGGATAATCCCCCCAAGATGAGTGCACGCCCCTATTTATAGTCATATGGTTTATATTCTTGAATTCAAAGGCTAATTCATAGCCATAACTCCCCATAATAGGCGCGTGCCCCCTAAACCCGGTTATATGGATGAGGTTGCACCCTTCAAATGCGCCCATTACTATTCCCTTGCACTTTAAACATAATAAAAGGGGCTTGATATTACAATATTCTCCCTTGACATGTTGGTTGTTGGGGTTGTTCCAAAGCTTAGCGCCTTGCCCCAAGAGGTCATGGGTTCGATTCCCATGAGCTCTAAAATATTTTTAGACCACCATACAAAGTATTGCAATTTAAATAAATTAAAAAGTGTTTCTTATAACAAGAAACATGGTGGGGGTGTTGGTGTTGGGCCATTTCTCAAGCCGCTTGTCTTGATGGTGGCCGTGGGTTCAAAACCCATTGAATCCAAACATTCTTTTGGAACTTGACATATGTGTGATGATTGGGTGCCACATGTTTTCCCATGCTTGGGCCACATGGCACCACCACATTTGCCCAAACTTTGCCACGTGTCCAAATTGCATTGGTCCAATTTTGCCATATCTGTCTAGTCACAGGTCACCACTTGTCAACTTGGATGGATCCCTGTCACCACCCAGTCACCCTGTTTCCTCGGCTACCACTTGTCACTTTTCCACTGCCATGTCAACACTGTTGATGTCATGATGATGTCAGCATTTGACTGGACCTGTTGACTTTTTGCCTGTTTGGGAAAGCGGTCAAAGTGAGATAACTCTCACATACAATGCTTGTTTGAGAAAGTGGATATATGGATGGAATCGGGAGAACGCGACGGACACAATGTCATTGGTCTCATCGAATTATGATCACTTTTATGTTTTATACATTTTTTAGCCCCATCAAGCTCCTAGATCCAAATCTGGATCACACCTCCCCATTAAATAACCTTTTGGTCCCCAAAAGGCTTATTACATCAATTGACTATCTCCTTACATCAATCAACTAATGAAAAACAACCTAGACTTAACATTAACTAGACTCAATAAGTGATTTCATAAATCAAATCACTTTTATTACATCATTGAAAATGACACTGACTCAATTTACATATAGGGCATAAAATCTACCCAGTTCTAGTCGGAAAACCCATCTCCTGCCAATGAAGTGTCACGGTCATTCCTTTGCTTCTCTGCAGCATCCTCCTGTTGTCCTCTTGCAACATCCTTTTTCTCTTCGGCAACATCCTTTTGTTCCTTTGCAGCATCAGTATTTTGCTCGGGCCCTTTAGGCTTTGATGAGTGTCGCAACTCTGGATGCAACTTCCAACAACTATATTCACAACGTTCACTCTTCTGACAATGTGAGCAATTGTTTCTTGCTCAAAGAAACTTGATGGAATCGTGCCCTGACTGAGTCAAATCCCCCTTGTATTTCTCTGACTCCTACCCTGGTTGCACTGACTTTGCTAGAAGATTCTTTTTGACCTGCAGTGTTGTGTCATAGCGTCTTGGCGTACTTCTTGTCGCCATGATTTTTCTTCCATATACTCTTTGTTCCCAGTAATCTACAACACAATTTTTATTGCTATTACAAAAAATTCATGGAATCATTTTCCTGATAAGGTTCATGACTCTAGCATGCTCATCAGTAAAGGTGGGTGAAGGTGATTTATACCTTTGAACCTGTTTACCTTTCTTTCAAGACTCACTGTTTGCGTTGTTGTTGGATCAAGATGCCTGTTTTCCTTGCCGAGTCTGAAACCATTCTGGAGTCAATTCTGGATGTCGCTTACAACAGTGGTCAACATCGTTTCCAAACTTTTGACAGTGTGTGCAACAAATCACTGGACTCTCATCCTCAGAAGATCCTCCTACATAGCCCAATCCTTCCTGGAGTGGATTCTCATGCACTTCAATCTGCTCAGCTCTGCCTTAGCCATATTTTCTAAGGCCTTGCCCCTTCCGGTATTCAAACTTCGATAGCATTCTCATACTGAGTCCTTTGGTATGTCTCTCAAATGCTTATATCTCTGGATGGTTGGACTCCACTTCCTGATCAACTACAGGTGAGGCTGGAGTGTAATCAATGTTTTCTACTGGCGAAGAGATTGTGTCAACGGCCTCTCCTATCGATTGCTCCTCAACCAGAGTAGCAGGAGTATATGAATCCTCCTCATCTAATTTCCTTCGGAATGGATGAGTTTCATCATCCCTAACAGGGCTTGGGCTTCTAGCTGAAGGACTTCCTCCAACTCACCTTACTTCCATTGCCAACATCAACATTCGCATTCTTTCCCTGTCTTTCTCGATAATCTACACCAATCATCGCAATTCAACATTCTCTTGTTGCATGGCTTAGTTGATCTCATCGAGCTCCTGGAGTCTATCTCTCTTCAAGATTTTCCCATATTCACATTTCCTGCAAATGTCAGCCTGCTCTGATACCACTTGATCCGAAAATCGAAGCTTAGCAATTACACAC
>JZKD02S1686025.1:104487-121234 GCA_000966675.3 Picea glauca
TAGTCTCTTTGTGTTGTTGATATTATGCTTTTGCATACTTGCTTCCTTATATGTTTATCTTTTATATGCTGCTTATGTGATAGCATATCAGGTTAGAAACCTGAGAGAATGAGTTCCAATTGTTTCTCTGCTTGAGCCAGGAGATTCCTGCATAGAGTGCAGTTGAATTCCTCCGCATAGAGTGCATCGAGGAGGCTAAGCAGCTGAACTTTTGTTCTCGTTTGCCCAAGGTGAATAGAGATTGTTCAAGTCGTGCAGGTGAGTGCAGGTTGGACGAATGTCCCAAGTCCGGAAAGACTTCAACACTTTGAAGGTCCTTGAAGTCGGGCACAGGAGGTGCATGAAAGTTCTCAGAAGGAGTCATAAGGACAAAGCTCAGGAGAGATAGTTCTTTTGTTTCACTGTGGGAGCCGACCCTAGTGAAGTTTACACCAGACGAAGGTGGTAGAGTGGAGGATTCTCAGAAGAAGAGAATCTACGGGTTGAAATCCCTGTGAAGTTCCGCGAAGTCCAGAGGACCGTCAGATCGTGGAGAAGATGTGCAGAAGATAATCCGAGAGAACAGGTGGAGAAGAATCAAAGTCCATCGGGCTTCGGGGTATCGGCATTCGGGGATTGATAAGGAAAGAGGTTTACCCCTCGTGAAGACGTGAGTCGCGATTCCCCGAAGAAATCTGAGCCGTTGATCCAGATAGGGACACGTGGCGCAGGATCCCTTTTGATCGGGGTGCGGCGTTCGGTGTTCCCGAAAGTAAGGGTTCAAGCTTTTTGAAATCGCGACCGGCGATTTCCCAAGTCAACTGGAGCCGTCGATCTCCCGGAAGACACGTGGCAGAAGATATTGAGGAGTCGGGATTCGGGGTTTGACAGGTTCTGTGACCTTGTGTATCAGGAAGCGCGAATTCCCAAATCGCGAAATCCCGAAGAGGACGTGGCAGAGTGGGATTTCAAAAATCCTAGGAGGACAGGTGGCGTGCTGTCAGGGTTCGGAGTTTGGGGTTTTGTGTTGCATGAGACGTGCGGCAACACAACCACCGATTTCCCGATAGGGAAAACCTCCAACCTATGTGAGCGTGACCATTGACCCTCGGCATTCAAGGTTCGGAGATTTGGACTACACGAGACCGTGCACTCAAGGTTCGCGATATCGCGAGACCCGATCTTCCCATTCCGAAGGGAATATTTTCGAAGAGTGTACTGTGGTGAAGAACTCCCGAGGGAGTTGAAGAGCGTTGACTCTTCGGGCCCGTGAGAAACAGAAGGTCCTGGTGGAGCGACCGTCTTGCTAGGTAAGGGGCAGGTTGCGTCAGAGTGGTATCAGAGCCCGAAGATCTTGTCTGTATATTGCAGGCGAGAAGAGAGAAGGAGGAAAGGAAAGCACTCTGATACACATGAATTGCATCAGAGTGGTATCAGAGCCGGAAGTTGAGTTCTCTTTGTGCAGGAAGCAGAGGGAAGTAGATACATAATGCCGCCCAGGAGAGAAAGGCAGTCACTTGATCGTGAGGACAGGGACGCCCGGAGAAGAGGTAGGCCAGCAGGAAATGTAGAGATGGAACGTCAGATCCGAGATCTCAGGGTGAGACTCGAAGATATGGAGACCACCCAGAGGCGTGGAGCCGACGCAGAGGAGTTCAGTGATCCCGAGATTGAAGAGGAATTTGGACACGACGCCGAAGAAGTCTCAGCAGAAGATGCCTCAACCGAAAGGTTGATCAAAGCCATTTCGAGGATGAGCTCGAAGACAAGGATGGACATTCCCGTTTATGAGGGAAGTCTAAATGCAGAAGATATGCTGGATTGGATCCAAGCACTCGACACCTACTTCGATTATGAGGATATCGAAGAGGACAAGAAAGTAAAGCATGTCGTCACAAAGCTGAAAGGACATGCAGCATTATGGTGGGACGAGCTGCAGGCGGATAGGCGTTCCAAAGGAAAACAAAAGATCAAGAACTGGGATCGGATGATCGCCAAGATGAAGGCGAAGTTCATTCCGAGGGACTACCAGATCACTCTGTTCAGGTGCATGCAGAACCTGAGGCAGAAGGTGATGACGGTGAAAGAGTACACCGAAGAATTCTATAGGCTCAACATTCGAGCTGGTCATCGGGAAAGTGATGACGAAAAGGTGGCAAGATACCTGAATGGTCTTAGGTATGACATTCAAGATGAGCTAAGCATGCTGACCATCCGCACAGTTGAGGATGCGTATCAGATGGCTCTGAAGGCCGAAGAGAAGCTGAGCCGCAAGAAGGGACAGCGAGGGCGAGGCAGAAGCCAGCCACGAGGTAAAGCTATTGTTCAAGAGAGAACACAGAAGCCCAAGGAGGATTGGAAAAAGCCTCAAGGAAAAGTTGAAAGAGGTGGAACCTCACAGCAGAGGCAGCAAAATTTTGAGCCGAGGAGGCAGCGACCGGATCAGCAAGGAGATTTCGCTGATGCCAATACATTTCCTCATACCCAAGGTAGAGGAAGAGGTAGAGGAGGAGTTATCACATGTTTCACGTGTGGTAAAGACGGTCATAAAGCCGTGGATTGTCCAGAGAGAAACGTGGACAGAGGAGGAATTCACATCACTGAGGCGCAGAGGTGTGATGCTGAGTCAGAAGATGCTGATAGCGGAAGATCGCTTGGGATGCATAAGATCCTTTTGACACCTGAGGAAGAGGTGGACAGCTCAGTGCAGAGAAGCAGACTGTTCAGGACGACTTGCACAGCTAAGGACCGAAAATGCAAAGTCATCATCGACAGCGGGAGCACTGATAATCTCGTTGCAGCTGAGATGGTGGAAAAGATGGAGTTGGAAACAACTAAGCACATGAGTCGATATAAGGTCTCGTGGTTACAAAAAGGACACCGGGTAAGTGTCACTAAACAGTGCTTAGTTAAATTTAAAATTGGGAATTATCATGACGAGATTCTGTGTGACGTCATTCCCATGGATGTATGCCACATACTGCTGGGTAGACCATGGMAGTATGATAGAAATGTTGTTCATGATGGGAGGATGAACACATACACCTTGGAGAAGGATGGAAGACTCCATAGGTTGCTTCCGATCAAAGATAAATATCAGGAAGTAAAGCCGGAGGAAAATAGAAAAATACTTCTCATGAGTGGGAAAGAGCTTCTCACAGAGTTGGAGAAGGATGAGAATCCACAATTCTTTGTTGTCAGGAAGCCGAGGGTTGTTCTGACAAGCACAAGGGTGGATGACTTGCCGGACGAGATTCAGGAATTGCTTGGAGAGTTCACTGATATCATCATGGACGAACTACCTCGTTTGTTTCCACCGATGAGGAGTGTGAGTCACCATATTGACCTCATACCCGGGGCAAGTTTACCAAATAAGGCAGCATACAGGTTGATGCCTCAGGAGAACGAGGAAGTCAAAAGGCAGGTACATGATCTGCAGGATAAGGGACTTGCGAGAGAGAGTCTAAGTCCGTGTGATGTTCCGACAGTACTGAGTCCAAAGAAGGATGGAGGCTGGAGGATGTGTACAGACTCCAGAGCGATAAACAAGATCACCATCAGGTACAGGTTTCCATTGCCGAGAATGGATGACTTGATGGATTGCCTAAGTGGGGCAAATTATTTTTCCAAGATAGATCTCAAGAGCGGATACCATCAGATCCGAATGAGAGAGGGAGATGAATGGAAGATGGCATTCAAGACAAACGAGGGTTTGTACGAATGGTTGGTCATGTCATTTGTCTTGACGAATGCACCCAACACTTTTATGAGACTGATGAATGAAGTCCTACGGGAATTCATTGGTAAATTTGTGGTGGTGTACCTGGACGATATAGTAATTTTCAGTAAAACCAGGGAAGAGCATTTAAAGCATCTGGCCATAGTGATGAGGAGACTGCAGTAGGAGAAACTGCTCATCAATTTGAAGAAATGCTCGTTCATGCAGACAGAACTCATATATCTGGGTTTTGTTATTTCGGCAAATGAATTAAATATGGATCCTGAGAAGGTGAATGTAATCAGGAATTGGCCATCGCCGAGAAATGTTTTTGAAGTACAGAGCTTCCATGGTTTGGCAAGCTTCTACAGGAAATTTATTCGGAACTTCAGTGGAATCAGTGCCGCGATGATGGACACTGTGAAAAAGCAGCATAAAGTTTTTCAGTGGACAGCCNTAGTCTCTTTGTGTTGTTGATATTATGCTTTTGCATACTTTCTTCCTTATATGTTTATCTTTTATATGCTGCTTATGTGATAGCATATCAGGTTAGAAACCTGAGAGAATGAGTTCCAATTGTTTCTCTGCTTGAGCCAGGAGATTTCTGCATAGAGTGCAGTTGAATTCCTCCTCATAGAGTGCGTCGAGGAGGCTAAGCAGCTGAACTTTTGTTCTCGTTTGCCCAAGGTGAATAGAGATTGTTCAAGTCGTGCAGGTGAGTGCAGGTTGGACGAATGCCCCAAGTCCGGAAAGACTTCAAAACTTTGAAGGTCCTTGAAGTCGAGCACAGGAGGTGCATGAAAGTTCTCAGAAGGAGTCAGAAGGACAAAGCTCAGGAGAGATAGTTCTTTTGTTTCACTGTGGGAGCCGACCCCAGTGAAGTTTGCACCGGACGAAGGTGGTAGAGTGGAGGATTCTCAGAAGAAGAGAATCTACGGGTTGAAATCCTTGTGAAGTTCCGCAAAGTCCAGAGGACCGTCAGATCGTGGAGAAGATGCGCGGAAGATAATCTGAGAGAACAGGTGGAGAAGAATCAAAGTCCATCGGTCTTCGGGGTATCGACATTCAGGGATTGATAAGGAAATAGGTTTACCCCTTGTGAAGACGCGAGTCACGATTCCCCGAAGAAATCTGAGCCGTTGATCCAGATAGGGACACGTGGCGCAGGATCCCTTTTGATCGGGGTGCGGCGTTCGGTGTTCCCGGAAGTAAGGGTTCAAGCTTTTTGAAATCGCGACCGGCGATTTCCCGAGTCAACTGGAGCCGTCGATCTCCTAGAAGACACGTGGTGGAAGATCTTGAGGAGTCGGGATTCGGGTTTTGACAGGGTCTGTGACCTTGTGTATCAGGAAGCGCGAATTCCCGAATCGTGAAATCCCGAAGAGGACGTGGCAGAGTGGGATTTCGAAAATCCTAGGAGGATAGGTGGCGTGCTGTCGGATTTCGGGGTTCGGGGTTTTGTGTTGCATGAGACGTGCGGAAACACAACCACCGATTTCCCAATAGGGAAAACCTCCGACCTATGTGAGCGTGACCGTTGACCCTCGGCATTCGGGGTTCGGAGATTTGGACTGCACGAGACCGTGCACACAAGGTTCGCGATATCACGAGACCCGATCTTCCGATTCCGAAGGGAATATTTTTGAAGAGTGTACTATGGTGAAGAACTCCCGAGGGAGTTGAAGAGTGTTGACTCTTCGGGCCCTGTGAGAAACAGAAGGTCCTGGTGCAGCGACCGGCTTGCTAGGTGAGGGGCAGGTTGCGTCATTTGTGGATGCTTAGTCACCCATCACTCATTCATCGTGGTCAGTCCACATGCATAGATGTTCTTACATTAATAATGTGCACCATTACATGTACACAAATCAGGCTCTTGGCCTTCAACACTTAGGCTCTCTGGCCTAATAATCAAATAAGCCCACGAGCTTATATAAACTTGGCTCACCAGCCTATAAAACATAATTAAAATTTATAATGCAAGTTTTATAATTCATAGACATTATTTACAACAAGGCTCGGCCTTGGGGACATTACAATCCCCCTCCCCTTATTTTTGCACTGTCCTCAGTGAAACTTTACACTGGATCTGCAAGCTTTTCAAAATTTTCAAAAATATGCAGGTACTCTACCCGCATAACATCTTCATGCTCCCATGTCGCGTCCTTAGGACCGTACCAGGTCCACTGGACCTTTACAATCCCTATAGCTCGATTTTGGAGATATTTTTTTTCCTATTCAATATGTGCACAGGATGCACTTGCAAGACACCTTCTTACTCCACCTGGATCACATTCCAATCGATAACATGATTAGCATCAGGTATATATTTCTTAAGCAATGAAACATGAAACAAATTATGTACAGTCATGGATGCAGGTAATGCAATCATATATGCAACTGGCCCAATCCTTTCCAGGATTTCAAATGGCTCACAAAATCAAGTTTCCAACTTGGCGCAACTTCCCAGCTTCAGGGAACTCCTGTTAGCTTTCACTTTCAAGAAAACATGATCACCCACTTTGAACTCTCTATGGGTTCTGTTCTTATCAGCATAACTTTTCTGTCTGTCCTGGGAAGCTTTCAAATTCTGCTTAATTTTAATCATTTGGTCCTCCATCTCCTTGAGCAACTCTGGTCCAACTATTGTTCTATCAGCTGGATTATCCCAGCTCACTGGAGTATTTCACTTTCTTCCATAAAGTGCTTCAAATGGGCTCATCTTGAATGATGCATGATAACCATTATTGTAGGCGAATTCTACCAAGTGCGGGTAGTCTTCCCATCTTGATGGTTTTTCCATCACACACATTCTCAGTATGTCTTATATTAGTATGTTCACCCTCTCTATCTGTCCATCAGACTCAGGATGATAATTTGTACTAAAGTTCAGATTCGTTCTGAATCCTTTGAACAATCCTTTCCAGACATTTGAGGTGAATTTCGGGTCTCTGTCGCACATAATCGTTTTAAGAATTTCATGCAATCATGCCACTTCCTTTATGAAAATATCAGCAACATCTATTGCCTTGCGAGTAGTTTTTAGTGGAATAAAATGGGCAGCTTTTGTAAGCTTTTCCACCACCACCATGATCGAATCATGTAGCTTGGCTGTTATGAGAAATCCCATAATAAAATCCATCGTTACTACTTCCCACTTCCACTCAGGAATGGGTAAAGGTTGCAACAACCCTGCAGGGTGCCTATGCTCATCTTTAACTTTCTGGCACTCCATACATCTAATGATGTATTCGATGATCTCTCTCTTCATACCTAGCCAAAAGTAATGGCTCTTGACCGTTTCTACTGTTTTATGATATCCAGGGTGCCCTGCGTAAGGCACATTATGCATCTCCTGCAAAATCATTTGTTTCAAGCACTAGACATTGGGTACACAAATTATGTTCTTGTACAACAATATTCCATCTATTTCCAATTTATAAATTTCCATCTTCTGTGGCATCTTACCCTATTGTAGCTTGACTACCAATTATTTGTACTACAGATCTACATTTGCAGCCTCCAGAATTCTACTTTTAATATCAGTCCGATACATGTTAATGGTTGTAGCATGTAATTCATGCACCTTCCTGCTAAGTGCATCAGCCACTTTATTCTCCTTTCCTTTGATATGCTTGATCTCAAAGTCATACTCACATAGAAATTCCAGCCACCTACTTTGTCTAGCATTTAAGGTTGGTTGATCAAACAAATATTTCAGACCGTTATGGTCTATTCTGAGTTCAAACCTCCTTCCCATGAGGTAATGCCTACATTTCTTTAGAGAATGAACTATGGTTGCCAACTCCAAGTCATGGGTTGCATAGTTCTTCTCATGCTCTTTTAATTTCATGGACTCATAACAGATTACGAATCCGTTCTGACTGAGTACCCCTCCCATTCCTTCTTTGCATGCATCAATGCATACTATGAAATCTGCATTTGGATCTGCAATCCTCAGGATTGGAGCACTGGTTAACAACTTCTTCAATCGCTGGAAACTTTCCTCACATCCCTCGGTCCAGTGAAACTATTTCCCCTTTCTTTGTAAGGTAGTGATAGGGTGAGCTATCTTGGAAAAGCCTGTGATGAACCTTCTATAATAACCAGCCAATCCCATGAAGGATCTAACTTCGGTTATGTTCCTTAGCACTGACCATTCTCTAATGGATTCAATCTTCTCAGGGTCTACCACTATCCCATCCTTCGAGATAATATGTCCCAAGTAATGGATCCATTCCTGATAAAATGAGTACTTTCTCAGCTTGGCATACAGTTGGTGCTCTCTTAGCACTTTCAACACCATCCTCAGATGTTGTTCGTGTTCTTCTTCGGTCCCGAAATACACCAGAATGTCATCCAAGAATATGATGACAAACTTGTCTAGATAGTCCCTGAACACTCCATTCATCAAGCTCATAAAAACAGTGGGTGCATTTGACAGTCCAAACGGCACCACTGTGAACTCGTAATGAACATACCTTATTCTAAAGGTGGTCTTGTTGATGACTTCATCTTTTATTCTTACTTGGTGATATCTCAATCTTAGATCTATTTTCGAAAAGATCCTTGCATTCTTCAACTGATCGAAGATATCATCAATCCTTGGTAGAGGATACTTGTTCTTCACTGTTACTTTGTTCAATTGCCTGAAATCGATGCACAATCTCAATGTTCCATCCTTCTTCTTTACGAACAGGATAGGGGCACCCCAAGGCAACACACTTGGGCATATATACCCCTTATTCAGAATTTCTTCAAGATGCAGCTGCAACTCTTTCAGTTCTGGCGCACTCATCCTGTACAGAGCCTTTGACACCGGAGTTGCTCTAGGCATCAAGTTCATAGAGAAATCGATATCCCTTTTCGTAGGTAGTCCAGGTACTTCCTATAATACATATTCGAACTCTTTAAGTACCTCATGATCCTCAATACTTGACACCTTATCCTTAGGTGTTTCCCCCACACGGGCTGCAAATAATTGACAGCATTTTCTGTAGCACTTCTTCAGCTGTATTGCTGAGATTTCTCTAACAGTAACATCTCTAGGAATTCCTTGGACAGCTCTTTGATTCCCTTCTTCATCTAATCAAGTGAATGCCTTGTTTTGACAGTCCAAGATGGCATGGTGCTAGTCCAACCAGTCCATCCCAATTAGACAGTCATAAGAGCCTAACGACAGAATGTTCAAATAGGCCTCTATGCTCAGTCCATTCATGTCTACAGGATAGGACTTGACTAACTCCATGACTTTCCTCTTGGTTCTTGTAGCTAGCTACACTAACCAAGACTTTTCATGTTTGCTTCTTATCAAATGAATTTTTTTTACCACTCTAGGGTCTATATAACTATGGCTAACCCCTGAATCAACTAAAACAGTAAAGGGTTGGTTTTTTATCATACCTTCTACTTCAATCATGTGTGAATGATACTAAGCTTTCTTGTTGTCCAGGGCTGCATAGATCCTTGGAATTCTAATACCCATGTCCTCCACTGTTTCATCTTGTTGAACATTGTGGAGAATTCTTACTTTATCATTTCTATGGGGGCAATATTTGTACCTATGGTTTTCTTTACGACCCCAACATTCCATAGGTGGCGGCCTTGACATTTTCCCACTCACTTCAACCTTCCTAGGCTCTCTAAGAGACGACTGTCCTTGAAGGCTATTTCTGAAAAAGGGTGGTTTATTTCCCTTCTGCCTCTGTTCTTTCTTGAACTTTTTTTGGTCATCCCAAGCCTTCTGAAAGGTAGGATTTTCTCTTTGTTGTTCAAATAAGCACTTCACTCTTCTTATCATTTCTTTTGTAGTCTTAGGGTCATCATACTTAATCTTATCCCCAATAGGAGGCGGTAATCCACTCAGGTACCACTAAATCTTGATGAACGAAACATACTTCAGTAATTCCAAAAACTTATGTTCATACTCATCATTGATCTTGTTGTCCAGCTTGAGTTCAACGAACTCTTTCATCTTTCTGTCATAATATCTTTTAGTTAAGTATTTCCTCTTGAAATACCTCTTGAATTCTTTACATGTGATGTCCCTTTCCCTGATGTGTTTCACCTGCACAAGTTGATCCCACCACATGGATGCCTTTCCCTTCAATTGATACATGGTAATCCTACCCTCTACATGAGAGGAATAATTTTGCAGTTGAAAGTATTTCCTCATACCCAACAACCAAGTTTTGACATCTTCCTCCTTCTTATGTTCTCCATCGAACGCTGGAGGCTTGATCTTGTTCATTTCCCCTTTCAATTCATCCATCCCAGATATCCTGTGATTTCTGGTAGGAGATGGGCTTGAACTACTGTGTGCATCCCTATTGGAATGCTTTGGGAGCGACGATGATGTCTGCTGACACTCCTTGGTCTTCTTTTCCTCTCAGGGGTCCTGCGACTCTTTGTCTTGCTTGAGTCACTCTCCTTTTCCAATTTATTTTCCTATCCCTGACTTTCATGAGCTTTCGGCTATCAGCTCGGCAAGCCTAGGCATCTTTTTGCAATCTTTCAATGATTTTCATTATATGTCCTTCCTTATCCATCTCTTTTCCTTACCCATTAGAGTTTGATCCTTCGACTCCCAAGTTGACATTCCTTCCTTCTCTTCCATTCTCTGAATTGGAAGAAATCTGCACCTCTTCCATTCTCTGCATTCAATGACAACCCTATTAGGTTCTGGCACTTACTAAGCTTCTGCAAACACATGTGTGGACAATAGGGATTTGTTAGGTCGTCATTCTTAGCAAATTCCACACATTCAAAACCATTCTGATTTAAGAAAACTCTTCGACTTCAAAAAATTTTTGAGTTCTGCTCGGCTCTGTAATTTTTCGGGTGATATCTACCTCTTTCTCCCTACCCTCATAACCAAAGGTCGTGACCAAGTGCTAGACTACTAGGTGCTACTTGGGCTTTCGACCTTCGAATATTTCGGGACTTCAGAACTTCGAGTTTCGTGTTTTTGGTAACTCGGAGTTCACGATGCAGGGAATCCAAATCTCTTGTCACTTCAATCCCCAAATTCCGATACATGGGTTCTTGTATGATATCCAACAATCCTCGATGATTTGGATCTAACGTTCTAGATCTTTTCATATTTTTTCGAACCGGGAGTTCACGATGCAGCGACTCCAAATCTCTTGTCGCTTCAATCCTCGAATTATGATATGGAAATTCATGTATGAGATCAACGGTTGTGAGCCTCCCCTAATACGACAGTCCATATCTCTCCTAAGATTACACCTATCAAAGCCCTTCAGCCCTAACTTCCTTGCTAGTTGGCTAGATCCGATGGCTCACGAGATTTCAGCACTTCTTCCTAGAAGCGCTCCACCGTCTGATTCTACCCTTGTTAATCTATTTCGCAATTCGAGACTTGGAGTGATCAAGAATTTGTCTTGTGCTCCAATTTCACGATCCCTGAATTCACGAAATGATCCAATGGTTCAAACCAGCCACGATCAACAACCCATGTTTACCCAAAATCCAATGGTTAAAGGTCTTCTACAATTCTTTCGTCTTCGAAGATTTTGGAACTTTGGGACTTCAGGTTTCAGGGTTTCAGTCCTCGAGGCTCCCATACTTGCTTCTCTCTTCAACCCCCAATTTCCAAAAATTCGATTTCCTTACCCTTCAGGCCCGTAGAGCACAATTGTCTCCCACATCCATAGTGGTAAGTGGTACACTCAAGAGGGCTCATGTCACCTTTGGTGACATCATCGGGTCCCACCACTCTAGATTTTTTTCTTGACCCACTGGCACAGGGTACACACCCATGTGTCCATGTCCATTCCAAGTGAAATCCAAGGTTTAGACCTTTCCCAGATCTATGGCGCATATCCTTTTGGAGTTTCGGGCATCGGGAGTTCGTGCATCTACACATCTCAAACTTTTGTTTGCCGAAATTCTGAAATTACGGTCTATCATCTAATTGATCCAACGGTCCTGATTCCCCATGATCTAACGACTCAAATATCATCGACATTTCACATATCGGGATTTTGTGTGTCATGAGGTCGAAGGATATTCCACCTTCATCCTCCCTATTCCTGAAATGTCGATTTCTTCCTGGACAACTAACGGTCCATATCTCTCTTAGATCAATGGTTGTGATCCAATCGTGAATTCTCGTTTCATGAATTCTCATTAACTCACCCATAGACCATTTCAAGTCACGAGTCAGTGAAAGGTTGATTGCTCTCCATGCGTCCTTTTTTATGGACGGTCCTGACGAATTTGGGATTTCACGTATCATGATTTCCACACTCCTATGCAACTCCAAAGGGTTTTAAACCTTATGCACATTCTCCAGATTTGACGGTTGTGAGGGTTCTCCTTTCCTCCCGAACAGATTCTATGGCTCCAACACTTCTAGTGTGGATTTCTCTCTCTCCCTGTGGCCATATACCACATCAGCTATAGTTTTATAATACCTCTACACCTCCTGAGCTTTGTAACATGGTCAAGTAGCCCATTGACACTCAGAAACATTCTGAGGTTGAAATTATCCCTCCCGACACAATTTCTTCTCAAAACCTTGGTCCAAAGACCACTTATCCAGCCCATCCAGGCTCAATGTTGAAACTAGGCTCTGATACCAAACTGTAACGTCCCCGATCATCAACCCCATGGTTGGGAAAACATTACTACGTGTCAAAAATGCTTATGTAACACATTATTAATGTAAAAACATATCTACGTGTGGACCGACCACGATGAATGAGTGATGGGGGACTAAGCATCCACAAAGCCTGGGTAAGGGAGAGGAGGCTGAGAGGTTGGAAGAGGGGCTAAGATGAGGGGGCTTAAACCCTTGAGAAAAATATTAAATTATTATTCTAAAATGATGTGGGAAACGTATGTTTTTTTAATCCTAAGTCTTGGGAGGGGCAACACATGCAACTCCAACGTGTGAAAAAGGGAATGCATGCAGCTCCATGAAGACAAGTGTCGACCTAGGCGCATGTGGTTAAAAGATGAAGCGTCAGCTGAGTTTGGGGTTCCTCCTCCATTCTACCATTGACTGTCTGAACCTGGATTTCTTGTCACACATCCCCAAAACCCATAAACATGATTTTTTTCTATATAGTTGGTTGGGAAAACTGAATGTCCCATAATTGTTGATGCCTGGTTAGGCTGAAGCATCTATCTGTCACCTGTTTTGGGAAACCATGTCTGTTGACCCAACTGACTGTAGTGGCCACACAGTTCTTGACTGGGTGTGGTTGTTGTTGTTGTATGTTTGTTGTTGAGCCTTGTGGTGGTGTTCTCATTGTACTGGAACTGAGATTAAGGAAACAATTTGTCTGGCCTATGTATAACCTCTCTCCAAGTGAGGGAGGTGATTTTTGTTGAAGACGTAGGTTTTACCAAGCCTGTGAGTGACTCTCTCCAGGTGAGAGAGTGCGCAGAGGAAGGAGAGAGCTCCTGGAAGGAACCCTGTAGCTGTCACAGAGCTCAGAGATTTTCGTTCCGGTTTTTTGCTGAAGCCCAAGGCAAGGGAGGTTAGCAGCTGAAGGACTGTCTAGGTGACAGAGAAGGTGTATACTCCTAGGGTGGGAGAGGCATGTGGGGAAGGAGAGTCTATAGGTAGTGTGCATAAGTGGTTCCTAGGAGAGAATCCTTCTTCTGTGACTGTGTGTCTTCCTGTAAACCTTACCTAGCCTAGTATTCCTTACCCAGTGGAGCTTAGTCCTAGCTCGGGGGTGACCTACTGCTGTGAGTGATGAGCAGCGAGGTCTAAGGCTGGGAGGTTCGTGGAAGGTCTACATGTAGTTGGTGGTGTGTGACAGTTTCAAAGATAAGTGTCATTATGTTTTGTAATTCTATAATTAGCTAAATTGCATACTTGTGATTCTTGCAATGTTATCACGTATTTTGTTGTGCATATGAATTATTGTTATTTCCATTAACTCTGAAATGCTAGCAGTAATTTTGTGTTTAACTGTCATTAAGCGTTTTAAGTTCATTAGAATGCATAGTGTGTTACAGAAGTGTTTTTGACGCGTAGTAATGATGGCTCGGCCATGGGGTTGATGGCCAAGGACATTACACTTTTCCAAAGGAAAAAATATTTTTAATACCCCACCCACCAGACCTTTTTGGTTTTGCAATCTTTTTCCAACTTATCAAATGCATCCCATCTTTTACTTTTTTTCCCGTCTACGGGAAACTAAACATCCTCC
The DNA here is from genome assembly GCA_000966675.3 of Picea glauca. Taxonomy (NCBI): domain Eukaryota; kingdom Viridiplantae; phylum Streptophyta; class Pinopsida; order Pinales; family Pinaceae; genus Picea; species Picea glauca. Next base: position 118,372 of record JZKD02S1686025.1, read on the forward strand.
TTCTAATATTATTTAAAAGACTTGTTGGTGTCTTAGCCAAATAAAGCCAATACACAGGTATACTTTCAAGGACATCTTTTACAAGTATGACCCTTCCCCCTAAAGTAAGCCACCTATGACTCCAGTTCAAAATTATTTTTTCAATTTGTTTCTCAAGACAGTTCCAGTCAGCCCTAGAATAATAGTTTGGTTTTAAGAAAAAACTGAGATACTTAAAACCATCTTTTATTGGTTTTACTTCAAAGGGGAAAATCTCCTTCAACACAACAAGCTCCTCAACTACCCAACCTGCTTCTAAAAATAAAGACTTTTGTGGAATGAAATCCATCCCTGTTGCCTTGCAAAAAAGTTCCAGGACCTCCTTAAAACCTTCCCACTCAGATATATTTCCACTCCCAAACATAATTACATCTTCCACAAACATGAAATGTGTAATTCTTATCCCTCTTTCCATTGAAACTCCTTCTATTTTCTTTTCCCTAACCTACTCTTGTATGGCTCTCCTTAAACCTTCAACAACAAGAAGAAAAAGTAAAGGAGATAAAGGGAAACCTTTCCTTAATCCCCTTGTACTTTTAAAGAAACTGGTGGGTCTACCATTGATCAACACAACAAATTTTGTAGAAGACACACACCCCAAGATCCAATTTGTAGATTCTAAGCTCATACCCACCTGTAATAAAACTAACCTTAGAAACCCCTAGTCCACTCTATCATAAGCCTTTATCAAATCRAGTTTAAGGACYAGTCCTTTGAWATTTTTTACCTTGATAATGTGTAAAGCTTCMTGTACTACTCATATAGCATCATTAATTTGTTTGACCTCCAGAAAGCCRAAGTGTTCCYTTGAAATACCCATTGAAAGAGAGGATTTAATTCTAGAAGCAATAATTTTAGTGATRATCTTATACGCCAAATTACATAATGAAATTGGTCTATATTCTCCAAAGGATTYTGGTTTATCACTCTTAGKTATAAGTGCAAGAAAGGTAGCATTCAAAGCTCYAGTTACCCTACATTTCCTCCTAGACTCTTCAACCATCTCCAAAATATCATTACCCAACAKATCATAAAAAGCCAGGAAAAATTCTACAGTCCATCCATCTAGCCCATGAATTTTTGAAGCATTAAAACCTTTAAGAGTTGACAGTATGCCTGCTAAAGTTACTRGCTCAGCCAATCTGAGGCCTTCTTCCTCTTAAAAGATCCTTGGATAATTACTTAAAACTACTAGTTGATCATAAATGGGAAAGTTCTCGTGAGCCTTGAATATTTAGTACTTGGGAAGGAGGACATATTGTTGAATGTTTACAAAATTGGATAAGGAAGAAGGAAAACTGAAAAGAAATCCCTTGTTTTATTTGTTGTGAGGTTTGGAAGCACAAGAATCTGGTTAATTTTGAAGATTATCCTCCTAATCTGGTGAGAGTATGCAATTGTATACTACAAGACTTGGGAGAAACAAAAAAATCACAACCTACCAATCCTAGTAGGATTGATAGGCTTCCTATACTTGACTGAGATATGGCAATGGGGTTCTTTGATGGTGCCTCATAAGACAAGGGTGCTAAATGTGGGGAATGAGCTTTGTTAAAATGTCTAGTTTTGGGCACTTTCAGACTAAAGATGAATTGTGGTAGAGGAACTAATATTAGGGGTGAAATCCTAGCCTTGTTGTGTATCTTATATTTTGCATGTTATAAAAAGGTAACAAGATTACAACTGGTAGGTGACTCAAAGATTATTATTGATTGGTTTGATAATGAAAATAACCTACAGGTGTAGTCTTGTATGACAAAAATTAGAGTGGTGAGAAGGAGTTTTCAACAACTTAAAGCTCAACACATATATAGAGCTTATATCAAGGAAGTTGACCATCTCTCAAAAGAAGCTTTGTTACTGTATAAGAATGGAATATATTTTGCTTAGAAAGTCAATCAAAAAAATTTGAAAGATTAACTATCAGTTAATTATTTATCACTAATGCAAGGGTGAAGAAAGTGTGTTTTTTTGTATTTTGTAATAGCTATGTAAAAACACAGGCTTTATACTACAGAGTGTGATCAAAACTTATGGAGTATAATGTAGTGTGATCAAAACTTATGTCCTTATAATTTTGAAAAAAGAAACTTAAAGTTTTGCTCCACATGTGAGATTTTGTAAAAGACTATTTATATTTTTTAATATAAATATTTTTTCTTATTAAAAAAAATAATAATAAGTTTCACAAAGTTAAATAAAAATATAATCAATAAAAATTCTATTTTTCAATAATTAAAATATTATATCTTAAAGATTTCATCTTTTAAATTTTTAAAATACTAAAATAATGTTTAAAATGATTATATGTTTAAATAAAAACAATAAACAAATCTATTAATATTGCATAAATTTTTTGACAAAATGCAGTGGCATCATTTTGAATGCCTTGATAACCAAGGCCTAAAAATCTAATTTCTCCATAGAAATTTTGACAAAATGTAGTGGCATAATTTTAAATGCCTTGATAACGAGACCCTCAAAATCTAATTTCTCTAACGGGATTTGACAATAATTGAAATCAAATGCTAATCCTTTTTATATTCTAATAAATATTAAAATAAAATATAATCATGTGTATTCATTTGAATTTGTTAAAATTATAATATATAATAATAAATAAAATAAAATGTTAATTATTTTTATAATCTAATTAACATTATGGCTTCTGAGAGCCCGGAATTTTTATCTCGCCCTGCGGTCGAACCTTCCTGATTCTCGATTACAATAGTCGTGTGGTTTATTGATCATCCAGTTGCTTCGAAGGAAACGTTCGGAATGATCCTGGATCATGAAAATAACGCATATATTATATTTTTACGAA
>JZKD02S1686036.1:13504-35198 GCA_000966675.3 Picea glauca
ATAATTCTGTGTGAAATTTACTAACCCATGTGGGTGTGTCGCAGGTCACTCTGCACGCAGTATCCTACAACAATACTAACTTGTTGTAGATCTTTATGGGCTGTTCCACTTTGCCAAATCACGAGTGTCTATTTCTGCAAAGACAAATACTCAGGAAATATTCTTTCAAACAAAATTTTAAAACTTAACTGATATTAATTGTGCGCGGTCTTTCCTACAGTCTCATAAACTTGTCATTATTCCAAGATAAATTATACATAGAATTTAACAATTCAACACACACATCACGACAAAGTGCAAACACACAGTGTGACAAAACCACACTCTCTGTTCTTTCTTTATATCAATGAAGGAGTAAATTTACACAGGAAAAATCGTTCCTTCTTGGTCTCTTGGACCCGTGCGATCCTCAATTTTACGTATTCAATCTCACACACTTGTTAAACTCTCCCTCTTATAAAGCATTCAATATATCTTGAGCCCTCATATAGATCACAAAAAAATGAATCTTGATTTATCTTAACAAATACCTAAAATAGAGATCTATTCTTAATATTTAGAAACTGACTTAACACCTATGACAAAAACTTGGTATTTCTACTCAAAGCATCAACAACCTTATTAGTCTTACCACCTGTGTGTTTAATCACAAAGGTAAAATTCTGCATAAATTCAACCCACTTGGCATGTCTTTGATTCAATTTTGGTTGACTACTTATAAATTATAATGCATGATTGTCACTGTACAAAACGAATTTCTCGGGAATGAGGTAATGCCTCCACTTCTTAAGTTCTTGAAAAATTGCATTAAATTCCTTGTCATAAGAGGGATATTTCTATTTTGTGTAATACCCCTAGGATGAACCCCAATTTTAATGTAAATGTAATTGTATGCATAGGATGATGAGTTGTGGGTGCACAAGTTTTGGGTACATTATAGTGTGCGTGAACCAAGGAAGAGTGCCTACCCATTGCATAACTTTGCATGCACTTGAGTAAGTGTGCAAAGATTACTATGCACGCGAACCAAGAGAAGAGTGCATGCATGTTTCATAACTTTTTGTGCACTTGGGTAAGAGTGCGAGGATTGCTTCAAAGTGCGGATCGGACCTTTTATGTAGCCATGGTATTTTGGGGCCGAAGAGATTTTGTATATGTTGTCACTTGACCAGGTTTTGAGGAAACACTAGTCATGCTTGACCATTTTTGGGACTTCGACAGGCTGGTCGAAGATGGAGTGCCCAGGTGAAGCAGAGATCGTGGGATCTCACCCTTTTTGCAGTATTTTTGGTGCTTTTAGGGTTTATGTAACGGGTATGAGATGCCGTCCCATGGGTTTACCCATGTTTAGGACCTTTTTTTAATGTATAAATAAGTAGCTGAGTGAGGTAAGAGGAGTTCAATATGTGTGATTGTAGTTCTGATCGACTTTGTCCAAGAACCTGGGAGGGTTGCTAAGTGTGAATAGTTGTGAATGATTTGTGCATACTGTATGTGAGACTTGCAGAGCTAAGTGCAAGTGGTTGTAGTTGGCTTTGTGCCTTGACCTAATCTGGGGAAGGAGGATCTGGTGAGGTGTACTCAAATCTCCTGTACTTTGCGGAGTTGGATCTGTGGCTTGGTGCATGTAAGAAGATTGGAAGAAGCTAATAAATAAGAAGAAGAGTTGGTGGACGTAGCCCCACACTGGGGTGAACCACATATATTCTGTGTTGATGTGCTTTGTGCAATGTTATTCATGGTGTTTATTCTTATGCTTGCTTAGTGCACTATTCTTGATGTATGATAGATAGATCTATGATTTCTTAGTACTTTATGATGTGAATGAATGTTAGATATGAACTGATGCTAAGTGCATAGAGGTGTTGATCTATTTACTACAACATTGTTCTATATTTATGGTTTAATATGTGAAGTGAATACAAATCATAATTTAATACATGTTATTGGCTAAATTTCTCTGTTAAGTGTTGCAATCACAGATCTGTGTTCCAGCTAGGTTGTAGACACTTGAGTCCTGCAATGCCCCCTTCCTCTACCTCAGGTGAGACTTCATCTACCTCGCAGGTGTTGTCGAAAGGGCCAATAGTTAGGGTTTTTTTGGTGCACTATTGAAGCGTTGAACCCTGAGTATACCCATGTGCCAACAAATGGTTTCATTTCCGGGAACTAAAACTGTGATTGCTGGGAACTGAAGAAAAGAGAAAGCTCTGTGCGTAGATCTGTTGCTATAGTATGCAATATTATACCTGACTTGTGAAGCTTTGTGCTAAAACTGAAGCCCGATCTAAAGAAAAGAGGCAAGATCTTAAAGATTTGTGCTCTGGTAAAGGTAAGATAAGTGGAAATTTTTTCTTCGAAAGTATGGATCTAGGTATGTTTGATAGATTTTGTCCTAGTCTGAAAACTAGGGCACAACTAGAAGAAGGAAGATTTGATCTGAATAGATTTGATAGAAATAGTGAAATATATGTTAATCCTATGCATAGAAAGATTTTTTGGACCAATAAGTGGATGCAGGACCCTAGATTTTTTTTTTTTGCAGGTCCATTACTGTGATCCTAGTGCACATTACAGGAAAGGTTGGGGATCATTTAAAAGAAAGAGAGGATTGACACTGTGCTATAACTGCATAAGATCAGGACATATTGCTAAGGAATGCCCTGGTGTAGGTCCTACTTGTCTTTGTTGTAAAGTTGTTGATCATGAGGTTTTGGATTTCCCTAGAATGATTTATAAAGTTGAAAAGATGAACCCGAGACAAGAAAACCATGAGGAAGGTCAAGAAACTAAGGACATGTTAGAGAATAAGAGAGAATCATAGACTATATTATTAAAGATGAGAGAAACACTGAAGGATCATATAGACATCAGTTTACCAGAGATATTAAAAGAGAAGGAGTGCATAGAAACAAGAATCAGAGACTTCGACATAGACTGTGTTCTGGATGAGGAAACACATGTGAATATAATGCCAGAAAGCACTTGGGAAATTTTGGGAAAGATTGCTATGATTCCTTCATTAGGAGGGATATGATTGTTTAGAGGAAATATGATAACCCTATGTGGAAGACTTACTCATGTACCTATGATTTCCCATGGAACATCGACTGAAGAAGAATTTGAAGTGATTAAGTTTGTGGAGAACACCTCCCCTTTTGCACTTTTTTTAGGAAAGACTTGGATTGATGAAGATCAGATCTAGAGAAAAGAAGAGGAGGCAACCACATAACATAAAAAGAAATAATTAAGGGACTTCATAGCCAATAAAATAGAGTGACTAGTACAAGAACAAGAGGACAAGTCAAAGCAACTTAGGGCCATAGACTTAGCTGTTGAAGCTGTAAGAACGCAGGAAGGCTTGAAAACCCTATCCATGCAGGAGAGAAGAGCACCTAAACCAGAAATAGTAAGCGAAGAGGTATTACATTTGAACCCTTTGAAAGACCCTCAACAGTGCGAAGTTACTACGCTAAGGGAAGAAAAGAACAAGAATGGAAAGAGGAACCCTATGCATTAGATCACAGGGAAGAAGGCCAGAAATCTCAGTAAGAAGAAATAAAAGTTAGAAAGACTGTAGGAGGTTCCAGTGAAGACTTCGTAGGAAGCAGGCTTGCAGAACTTGAACATTGTTGGAATAGCAGAACAACGTAGAGTGACACTTCGCCACGACGAAGCTATATGACCGTTGGAGGCGTCCTGATCATTAGAATGATGCTCCAAAATGGTTAGAAACACATTTATTGTGGAAAATATCGCCATGAGACCATTGAGACCGCATCATAAAGGATGGAATCATATTGATTAAGGCATTTCGACCCGTTGGAGGAATCCATTATGATGTTGTTTATTTAATCCATCACATGTTTCACCGGGAACACTTTTTCAAATTGAGATATTCAAGCTAATAGAGACGTGATTGCCCACCACGCTGTGCTGTCTAGACCTTGCCATTGAGTTTATTACCTTGAGTATTTGTTCACCTACTCGATTTATTTTCTTACGAGTGTGCATGTCGGGCGAACGTAGCGCAGTAGAGAAGTCCATGGAGGAGATCCTAATAGACCTTATGGCTGAGAAAGTTATGTCTGCAGGAGTACAGGACTCGTCGACGGGAGGGATGAAAGAATCCCCCTCGACTACACGTCGATCTGGGACATCTTGAACTATGACAAAGAAGAGAAGAAAGCACCGTGACAATATGACGAACACAAAATAGATCCCGTTGGTCTTTCTCGACTACATCCCTCCTTTGGCTGGAGCGGTTAGTCGTGACAATGTCCCAAGAGATTTTGAGTACACACTCATCACAGTGTACATCCTGAAAGGGATACATGTAGTAGGACCGCAATTGGGACTGATCACATCTCTAAAGATAAGTGATTTTAACCTCGGTGATAGGAATAATTATGTGATGCTCGCACCGCATCACTACCTAACGAAAATGACTAGGAAGAAGCCTAAGATAGTTCCCTAGCCATGGATCAAGGAGATCATGAGGTCAACGATCCTGAATGTCATGAAGATCCCCCACTTCGACCGACATCAGGAGGTTAATGCATGTGTTAAACTCCTCCTGTCGTGCTTCCGTGGCGAGTACCTGTGGTTGGATAGGCGTATCACTGTGGATTCGACGTTGGTCCACCTCATTACTAGATTAAGCATGCATGGACAAAACCCTCATAAATTATACCCTGGGAAGACATCAGATCGCTCCTTGGCGTAGCAAATAAAATAAGAATATGATTATGTGGAGAAGGGGAAGCGAGGCTACAAGGTATCCTCCATCCAGGATGGCGCAGTGTGCCTATCTCATCAACTGATCACTGACAAGCTCATCAGAAAGAACATGCTGACACAAGTCACATGATTCGTAGTCGACCTTGCATGGAAGTGTGTCGAAGGGATGTAGATGAAATGGGTGAGCTATCTCGTCAATGATTTGGAGAAGGACTGTCACGAAGAACAGGACCAAGGCTACAAGTTCCACTTCAGTTGGCTGTTGATTCTTATATCATTTGTCACTTGGGAGATGCCAGAGGGAGCGACATTCCCTGAAGTCAAGCCATCAAAACCACTGGCCGCGAGGTTCACCACTTTGTGGTATTCAAGTGACATGGCGAAGCAATGAAAATCAAATGTGGTGTTTCACACTTACTAACTACAACTCATGCGCACCATTGAGTCATTCCCCCGAACGACTCCGAACACCTTGCATACTTACAAACCACTAGTGAAGTTTTGTGCAGACCACCACTTTATCTACATCACCGTGCACAAGGATGAAAGTAAATAAGAGCTATAGTCTTATTATAAGTTGATCGAAGAAGACTTGGAAGCGATCACTAAGGAATGGCCAGCTGAATTCCTTGTACCAGTCGGAGATGCAGAACTGTCTGACCCTGACCTCATCGGAAGTCCCATGGTTACCTGAACAGAGTATGATGGACCAAGCAACGCTAAGAAAAAGAAGAAGAAGGAGGAATTGCAGGACATAAACAGTCAAGAGAAGGACAACGCATTGGAGGAAACTGCGCTTGTCTCACCTGTAGGAGGAGGAAGTGACAAAGTAAACCGAGAGGAGGAAGGGGAAGAAGACAAGAAAGAAAAGGGTGAAGTAACACTACCAAAGGCTCCCCTTACAGAGGCAGAGAGATCAAAGAAAATGAAGGTTTCTCTGAATAAAACCTTAGCATGAAATAATCCCGAGCCAACAAGCCCAAGTCACAGAATGTGCTCATAGTGGATGATGTTGACCTCATCATCGCAGCTGTAGAAGATTCTTTAGAGGGTATCTTGTAGTGACATGAAACAAATAAGGAGACGATGTATTATAGAATCAAGGTAGAGCTAAAGGGTGTACAACAAACCATCTATTCGAGCCACACGGTGTCTACTATGCCATCGTCATTAGAAGGTATAGAATTGGGGGATGAGCCCACCCAATTGCAAAGGATAGCAGATTCCACAGAGAGTGGACTTCGTTGACTCCAGGAGAAAAATAACATGCCACAAAGACCTTGAAGAAAGTAAAGGAGGAATCCCTAGAGAAACTTCAGGTTGCGTAGCAAGATAAAGATGACATCAGAGTGAAGTTCGAGGAGGACAGAGAGAAAATCCATAAAGAGAAAGACCGACTGCTCGTAGAGCAGACTGTGGTTAGAGAGGTAGTCACTAGAGTACTTCGCTCTGTGCCAGGCTTGGCCTAGATAGAATAAGATATAGTTGAGAGCCAAGTGGGGAAGCTCATTGAATCTATTCAATAGCTTCAAGAAAGAATACCAGAGCTAGAACTTCAAGCAATTCCTAGCACTCCACAGGAAGTACGATATCAAAGGGAAGAAACTATCAGGAGTGCAATAGAAAGAATCAAGGCATTGGCCGCAAAATGCAAGAAACTCAGTGACCAAAGTGCTCAGACCTACAAGCACCTTACAGAAGACCCAAAGTTAAGGAGATTGGAGGTACAACTCCAAGAGGTGAAGCAACAGGCTTCCATTGTGCAGGTGCAATTGAAACTACTTACAAGAGTAGAGAATATGAAGAGGTCGCAGGAGCAACATGCAGTTCAGCAGCAGATCACTACCATCCAGAGATGATTTATGGAGGTGAACCAGAGACTCCAGCTGGTGCAGAACAAAGCCTGCACACTTTTTGAAGAGATCGAGGGACAAGGATCACAGTTGGAACAGGTGGTCGTAACAATAGAACAACGCCTGGAAGGATCTGTCACCGAGCAAGTCACATAGGAGTTCGTCGATCAGGAATCTCTGGCGAAGCAGCAAGTCGAGGAAGCTCAAGCTAAGCTTTAGACCTTCGAAGCATTGTTGCCTAGATCAGAGTGACTCGGGACAAGTCACAAGTGAGTGTTGGGGGACTGTTGGCCCTTAACCAGGTTTTGCGGAAACACTGGTCATGCTTGACCATTTTTGGGACTTCGATAGGCTGGTTGAAGACGGAGCACCCAGGTGAAGCAAAGACCATGGAATCACACCCTTTTTGCAGGATTTTTGGGGATTTTAGGGTTTATGTAACAGGTATGGGATGTCGGCCCATGAGTTTACCCATGTTTAGGCCCTTTTTGTAATGTATAAATAAGTAGCTGAGCGATGTAAGAGGAGTTCAATCTGTGTGATTGTAGTTATGATCGTCTTTGTGTAAGAACCTCAGAGGATTTCTAAGTGCAAATAGTTGTGAATTCTTTGTGCATAATGTATGTGAGACTTACAGAGCTAAGTGCCCCCGTGATAATAATATATATGTATATTGAGGCCAAAGTGCCTACAGGGGTATTAGGCTGAAGAGCCTGGATTGCGAAAAAGGCCATTGCACCTACTTTTGCAAAATGTAATCTCAATCAGATATTAATAAAACACATCATTGCATGTAGACCATCATAAAAAAAGATACAGGGGGATTAAACCTCCACTAGAATCGGAAAGGGGTGTGAAGCTTAAACAAAATATTTTAATAATATTTCCAAAGGTATATTTATGTGATATTTATTTATCCTAAGTTCTTAAGGAATGAGAATGGGTCACCAAGTGGAGCTAAGTTATCTCTTAAGGTGAAAAGTGTCCATTTATAATCATGCAAATATATTGTTGGGACTTAGTGTATTTAGGGGGGATTCACTCATTCCTTCATCATGTAGACAAAATTTCTTCTGGAAGGCATCCACATTTGGTTGTAAATTGTTGCCATCACATAATCCTCTGCTTGGGAAGGCTTGTGCGCAATTGAAGAGGTGGGTTGTCAGGCCCGTGTGCAATTGAAGAGGTGGGTTGTCAGGTCTGGGTGGTATTTAAAAAGTGGGTTGTCAGGCCCATGTTGGTCAAATAAGAAGGTTGTTAGGCCCATGTTTGTCGAAGAAGCAGGTTGTCAAGCCCATGTTTATCGAAGAAGCAAGTTATCAGGCCTATGAGCATTCTCTAATTTTGACCCCACTTTGGTACTACTTTGGCTTCCTAAGGTGTCAATGATTTTGGGAGATTTGGGATTTGTTACCTACCCATGTGTACAGTTCTGACTGATAATTCCCTTCCCTAGGATCTGATTGCGAATTGGTACCATAGTACCAATTCACAATCATAGTACCATAGTACCAATTCACAATCATAGTACCATAGTACCAATTCATAATCATAGTACCATAGTACCAATTGGGATTTCCATGAAAAAAGAGAAAATTTAACTTATCAGATAGGTTGAGATCCCAAATATAACACTAAAACAACGAATGAAATGAACAAATATTGGGATAATTTTATAAACCTTCAAGACATCTCATAAATTTCTTGCAGAAATCAATACAACAATTTGAATCATTGTCAAGCAAACTCACTTACAAGGTCCCTAAATTCTTCTATAAATGATAGTAATTGAGGCTCATTTCTCTTCATCTCTAGCTTATCCTCAACTTTAGTCTCAAGTAAATATTTTTGGATATCATTAAAAACATATCGCTTTCGTTGTTTGTCTTCCTCGAGGCTAGTATCTACTCTCTCATATGCTTGTGACATCACTCCTTCTGCTTTATCTACAATATTTTGATTCTCCTCATATTCACTTAGTTATACATCATTAGAATCACCCTAGAAGGTGCCTTGTCAACATTTTCGTTACTTTGGATTCATTTCCTAATCCACCTGGGATGAAGTATTTGAAAAGTAGTTTATTTGTGTTGTTATCTCAGGTATTTTCTAGTGGTGTTCTCTTTGTATTTAATCAAATTAGGGAGTTTGTTTGTAGCTACTTTGGATCTCTAATTTAAAGTGGCAAACCAAATGCTTCACTAGTCTCGAAGGATCCAAGGTCTTTCGCTGGAAAAGGTCAACCCACCTCCACAAAGGCATCGACTGGGCTACGCTAGTTCTCCTATGTTAGTAGAGCCAGAATCTGAGGACTTTAAAACTTCTACAGAAAGAGTTACTAGAGTCAAGTATGTTCAAGCTGAAGGATTTGTTATACATTTAAACCCTCCTCTTACTAGACCTCATGATCCAATCCTTGTGCAGATTCCAACTTATTCTGGTTCGAATTACATTGCCAATTTTTTCTTTAGTGCCCTATAATGGAAAATGTTGTCAGTTCATTTGGGTCTGGGGAATTCACACCCTCACATTAACCATTACTAGTGGAGGATTTAATCCTTCCATCCCAATTGTACCAAGCATAATTCCTCTAGTTTCAGTTCCTAATAGTTGGGTAGGGGGCCAAACCTCCACTTTGTATGGAGGTGTTGATTTTTCCTTCAAGATGTTGATAGGGGGAAATACCTTTTGTTGGTCCTTGACCAAGGTTTGGAGAACTTGGGTCACGTTTGACCAATTTTGGGACTGCGACAGGCTGGTCGAAGACAGAGCGCCAGGAGAGGCGGAGATCGTGAGATCTCACCCCCTTTTTGGGGGATTTTTGGGTTTAGGGTTTATGTAATGTGTTATGGGATGTCAGCCCATGGGTTTACCCATGCTTTGGCCCTTTTGTAATGTATAAATAAATATCTAGGTGATGTAAGAAGGGGCCAGTGTGCTAAGTGAAGTAGTAGTGAATGTTTATGGCTTAGTGTGGAGCTAGAGGATTTGTGCATGCTATGTGTTAGCACTTGCAGAGATAAGTGCAAGTGATTGCAAGAAGGATTTGTGCTTAAACCTAGCTTAGGGAAGGAGGATCCGGCGAGGTGCACACATATATCCTGTCCTATGTGGAGTGGGTTATTGTGGCTCTGTGCTTGTAGAAGATTGTAAGAAGGCTTTGTGCTTAAACCTAGCTCGGGGAAGGCGGATCTGGCGAGGTGCGTGCAAATCTCCTGTCCTATGCGGAGTGGGTTCTTATGGCTCTGTTCTTGTAGAATATTGAAATAAGGCAATAAACAAGAGAAGATTTGGTGGACGTAGCCCCACACTGGGGTGAACCACATATATCCTATGTTGTGGTTTCTTTGTGCATTATAGTTGTTATGTTGTTGATGTGATTTATGCTTAGTGCATTGATATATGCTAGATGCATCTGATATAATATCTTAGTGCTTAGTAATGTGAATGAATGCTATATATGATATATTTATATATGCTAAGTGCTTAGATGTATTAGATCTTGTTGAATACTGCACTGCTCTGTAACTAGGGTTTCGACTTGCGATGTGAATAAGAGTTAAATACTGATGAATGTTAATTGTTGAGTGCTCTGTTAAGTATTGTGATCATAGATCTATGTCCCAGCTAGGTTGTAGACACTTGAGTCCTGCAACCACCCCTGCCTCTACCTCGGGTGAGACTTCATCTTCTTCGCAGGTGTTGCCAAAAGGGCCGGTAGTTAGGGCTTTGTTGGTGCACTACTAAAGCGTTGAACCCTGGGTCTGCCCCTGTGCCAACAAATGGTTCCGTTGCCGAGAACTGAAACTGTGATTGCTGGGAATTGAAGAAAAGAGAAAGCTATGTGCATAGATATGCTTCCCTAGTGTGCAATATTCTACTTGACTTGCGAAGCTCTGTGCTAAGAAGAGAATTCCAATCTGAAGAAAAGAGGTAATATCTTGAATCTTTGTGCTCTGATAAAGTGAAAATTCAAAAGAATGGATCTAGGTATGTTTAATAGAATTGGTCCTATTATGAAAAATAGGGTACAACTAGAAGAAACAATATTTGATATGAATAGATCTGATAGAAATAATGAAAGATATGTTATTCCTATGCATAGAAAGAATTTTTGGACTAATAAGTGGATGCAAGATCCTAGAAAGAATTTTTTGCAGACCCACCACCATGATCCCAGTGCGCAGTACAGGAAAGGTTGGGGGTCATTTAAAAGAAAGAGAGGATTAACTCTTTTCTAGAGTTGTAGAAGACCAAGACATCTTGCTAAGGAATGCCCTGGTAGAGGTCCTAGTTGTCTTTGCTGTAAAGCTATGGACCATGAAGTTTTGGATTTCCCTAGAATGATTGCTAAAGTTGAAAATATGAATATGAGACAAGAAAACCATGAGGAAGGCCAAGAGACTAAGAATATGCTCAAGAACCAGAAAGAATAAGATACTGTATTATTACAGATGAAATAAACCTTGAATAATCACATAGATATCATCTTATCAGAGATCTTAAAAGAGAAGGAGCACATAGAAACAATAATAGGAGACTTCGACATAGACTGTGTTCTGGATGAGGAAACCTAGATGAATATTATGATAGAAAGTACTTGGAAAATTTTAGGAAAGCCTGCTATGGCTCCTTCACTCGGAGGAATAGGATTGTTTAAAGGGAAGATGATAACCCTATGTGGAAGACTTACCCAGATACCTATGAGTGCTCATGGCACTTCGACAAAAGAATAATTTGAGGTCGTTAAGTTTTTTGAGAACAACACCCCATTTTCTATTTTGCTAGGAAAAAATTTGGTTGAGAAAGATCAGATACGAAGGAAACAAGAAGAGGAAGCTCTAGAATAGAAAAAGAAAGAACTAAGAGATTTCATGGCTAGGAGAATAACACACTTAGTAGAAGAAAAGGATAACAAGTCGAAGCAACTTAGGGCCAGAGATTGGGCTGCCGAAGTTGAAAGAACATAGGAATACTTAAAACACTTGTCCATACAGGAGAGTAGAGCACCTACTCCAGAACAAGAAGAAGTATTACCCTCAAACCCTATGAAAGTCCCTCACCAATGTGAATTTACTATGTTAAGTACAGATAAGAATAAGAATGGAAAGAGGAACCTAGTGACTCATATTACATGAAAGAAAGCCAAAAATCTCAACAAGAAGAAAGCAAAGTTAGAAAAGTTATAGGAAGTTCCAGGGAGGACTTCATAGAAGGAAGGTTTGCAGAACTTCGTCGAGATATCAGAACTACGAAGATTGGCACTTCACCATGACAAAGAAATATGACCATTGGAAGCATCCCGACCGTTATCCTGATGCTCCAGAATGACTCGATTCACAGTTATGGCCTGAAAGATCTCCATTAAACCATTGGGACTACACCACAATGGATGAAATTGCATTGATTAAGGCGTTCCTACCTGTTGGAGGGATCCGTTACGATGATGTCTATTTATCCTACCGAGAATGTGCATTGTGAAAAATTTTGCCAATTATTATTATTCGAGTTGATTATCACTGTGCCGTGATTATTGAGACCTCTCCACCCGTGCTGTTACAATGAGTGTTTGCTCACCGACCTGAGATATCAGATATCGAGTGTGCATGTCGGACGAAATTAGCACAGTAGAAAAATCTATCGAAGAGATCCTAATATACCTCATGGCTGAGAAGGTGATGTCTGTAGGCATCAAAGCCTTGTCGATGAGAGGAGTGAAAGCATCCACGTCGACTGCTCATGGTTATGGACCATCCCGATTTGCGATAGAGAAACGAACCAAGCATCGTGATGAATTAGAGAATGCGAATCTCATCGCATCTATCCTGCTCGACTACATCATGCCTCTAGCTGGCGCAGTGAGTCATGACAACGTCTTGAGGGATTTCGACTACACAGTCATCACTGCGTACCTCTCGAAGGGAATATGTGTAGTCATACCTCAGTTGGAGAGGATTCTGACGTTGAATATCAACGAATATAACTTAGGAGACTGCAAGAACTATGGGATGCTCTCACCATACAAGTATTTGACCAAGACAAAGGGGAAGAAGTTGAAGATCATCCCCCAACTGTGGACCATGGACATCAGAAGGTCGGTCCACCATCCTAAATGTAATGAATATACCCCACTTTGGAAGGAACCAGGAGGTTAACGTGTGTGTTAAAATCCTGCTGTCATGCTTCCATGGAGGTTACCTATGGTTGGACAGGCATATCATAGTCGATCCAACATTGATCCATCGGATCACTAGATTAAGCATGCAAGGAATAGATCCACAATACTTTTATCTAGGGAAGACTGCAGATAATGCCCTGGTGCAGAGAATCAAAGATACCTATGGAGATGTGGAGAAATGGAAGCGAGGCTACAAGGTAGCTTCCATTCAGAATGGTGCAATGTGCCTAGCCTTCCAAGTGATTGCTGGTAAGCTAGTAAGGAAGAACAAACCCACATAGGTCATGAGGTTCGTTGTTGACCTCGTGATAAAATGCATTGAAGGGATACAAATGAACTAGACGAGCTACCTTGTCAACCAGTTAGAGAAAGACTTCCCTGAAGCTCAGGATCAGGGTTATGAGTTCCATTTTAATTGGCTACTGATCCTCATCACCTTCATTTATTGGGAGATGCTGGAAGGTGTGACCTTCCCTGAAATTGAGCCATCCGAACCCTTAGCTGTGAAGTTCACTATGCTCTAGTATTCGAGCGACATGGCTAAACAATGACAGTCAAATGCGATGTTCCACACCTATTACTTGCAGTTGAAGAGGGCTATTGAGTCTTTCCCTTGTATGACACCGAACACCCTGGACAGGTTCAGGCCAATTATGAAGTTCCGTGCAGATAGACATTTTATTTATATCACTGCGGGTGGAGACAAACATAAAGAAGAGTTTCAATCCTACTACAAGCTCATAGAGGAGGAACTGGAAGCAATAAATAAGGAATGGCCTGCAGAGCTCCTTATACCAGTCGACCAGGAAGAATTATCTGACCCCGACCACATTGGAAGTCCTGTGGTCACTCGTGAAGAGTATGATGCACCCAATAGTAGCAGGAAGAAAAAGAAGGAAGATGTATAGGAAATAAACAATGCATTAGGAGAGACTGCATTAGATTCACCTAGTAGAGGAGGATATGATGAAGTGGACAAAGAAGAGAAAGAATGAATCCCCTAGGAATCCCCTTGAAGAGGCAAAGACATCCAAGAAAAGAAAGGTTTCCCCAATGAAACCTACATCGCGGAAGAAGTCAAAAGCTAGTAAGCCCAAGCTGAAGACTATGCTCATGGTAGATGACATCGACCTCATCATCGCCACCATATCAGATACATCATAAGATATTTTACAGCACAATGAAGGAAAACAAGAATCCATGTATGATCGCATTGAAGCAGAGCTTAAAGGAATACAACAGGCTCTCCATTCAAGCTGCGTAGTGCCTACTACGCTGTTCTCAGCAAGGAACATAGAAGTAGGATATGAGCTTTCCCATCTATGCAGGATATTATATGCGACGGAGGCTTGCCTTTGTCGTGTCCAGGAAGAAAAGGAACAGGCCACAGAGGTCCTGAAGCAAGAAAAAGAGGAAGCCATAGAACAATGCCGGGTTACGCAGCAATAAAAAGATGACCTCCAGGCGAAGTTTGTAGAGGATAGAGCGCATATCTAGAGGGATAAATAAAATTTTCTAACAGAGCAGATTGGGATTAAAGTAGTCACTAGATCACTTCACGCTATGATGGGATTAGAGAAGATGGAAGAAGGCCGAGTGGAGAATCAAGTGGGAAGGCTTGCCAAAGACATTCAACAACTCCAACAAAGAATAATAGAATTGGAATTATAGACAGTGCCAAGAACTCCGCAGGAAGTACGAGATCTAAGAGAAGAAAATGTGAGGATCTCAGTTGAGAGAATCAAGGCATTAGCTTTGGAATGCAAACATATCAACAGTCAAAGTGCGCATACATACGAGTGCCTTGCAGAGGACCCTGAGATCAGGACACTGGAGTCACAGCTCCAGGAGGCAAAGCAACAAGCAACAACAGTGCAAGCGCAGTTGAAGATACTTTCACCGGTTGAGAGGATGAAAAGAGCCCATGAACAATGCATGGTTCAGCAGAAAGCCCATGCCATTCAGAGCAAGGTCATGGAAGTAACCCGAAGAATCCAACCAGTGCAGGATGAAGCCCACACACTTTTTGAGGAGATTGAAGGACAAGGTGCACAAATAGAAAAAGTAGTCACCTCAATTGAACAATGATTGGAAGGACCTGTCACCAAGAAGGTCATTCAAGAGTTCGCCGAGAAGGAGGCTTTGGCCAAGCACTAGGTCGAAGAATCTGGAGCTAAGATCAAGTCCTTCGAGGCAGAGTTACCTAGATCATAGTGACTCAGGATGAGTCACATGTGAGTGTTGGGGGCTTGTTGGCCCTTGACCAAGTTTTGGAGAACTTGGGTTACATTTGACTAATTTTGGGACTTCGACAGGCTGGTTGAAGACAGAGTGCTAGGCGAAGCAGATATTGTTGGATCTCTCCCCCTTTTTGTGGGATTTTTAGGTTTAGGGTTTATGTAACAATTTATGGGATGTCGGCCCATGGGTTTACCCATGCTTTGGCCCTTTTGTAATGTATAAATAGATAGCTAGGCAATGTAAGAAGGGGTCAATGTGTTAAGTGAAGTAGTAGTGAATGTTTGTGGCTTAGTGCGGAGCTAGAGTCTTTGTGCATGCTATGTGTTAGGACTTTCAGAGATAAGTGCAAGTGATTGCAAGAAGGGTTTGTTCTTAAACCTATCTCGGGGAAGGAGGATCTGGTGGTGCGCACAGATCTCCTGTCCTATGTGGAGTGGTTTCTTGTGGCTCTGTGCTTGTAGAATATTGTAAGAAGTCTTTGTGCTTAAACCTAGCTCGGGGAAGGAGGATCTGGTGAGGTATGCGTAGATCTCCTTTCCTATGTGGAGTGGATTCTTGTGGCTCTGTGCTTGTAAAATATTGAAAGAAGACAATAAACAAGAGAAGAGTTGGTGGGCGTAGCCCCACACTGGGGTGAACCATGTATATCCTATGTTTTGTTTGCTTTGTGCATTATAGTTTTTATGTTGTTGATGTGATTTATGCTTAGTGCACTGATATATGCTAGATGCATTTGATATAATATCTTAGTGCT
Source organism: Picea glauca (assembly GCA_000966675.3). Classification (NCBI taxonomy): domain Eukaryota; kingdom Viridiplantae; phylum Streptophyta; class Pinopsida; order Pinales; family Pinaceae; genus Picea; species Picea glauca. Next base: position 29,271 of record JZKD02S1686036.1, read on the forward strand.
TAGTAATGTGAATGAATTCTAGACCTGATCTATTTCTATATGCTAAGTTCTTATACGTATTAGATCTTGTTGAATACTTCGCTTCTCTGTAACTAGGGTTTCAACCTGCGATGTAAATACGAGTTAAATAATGATGAATGCTAACTGCTAAGTGATTTTTTAAGTATTGTGATCATAGATCTGTGTCCCAACTAGGTTGTAGACACTTGATTCCTGCAACCACCCCTGCCTCTACCTCGGGTGAGACTTCATTTGCTTCACATGTGTTTCTAAAAGGGCTGGTAGTTAGGGATTTGTTGGTGTGTTGCTGAAGTGTTGAAACCTGGGTCTGCCTCTGTGCCAAAACCTTTCCCAGTTTTGGGAACTAGTCTAGTGGAACATTTTTGTATGTCGCTTTCCTATTGGGGAGAAATCATTTTCAAAATTTTTCTCATCCAATGCACGAAGTATTCACTTCTTATGTTCATGAACCTTTTGTTTCCAACCAACAACTTGGAAATCATAATACTTATGGTCCGAGTGGAGGTTATGCCCAAGGAAAATATTTTGTGAGTATGGATCAAGGGGCTCCTTCCCAAGGGGATTCTTGTTCTTTTCCTTTCTTTGAAAACATTGGTACCCCCTTGATAATAACTTTGAACATTCTTGGATTGAATGCGGGACTACCGACTTGGTTGTATACCACTCTGAATGTCCCGAATGCTCTTTATGATTCTTAGATAAGAACCTTACATCATGGGAATTGAATTGATGTTGATCCTTATTCATTAGCAAAGTCTACTTCTCCTCTTTTTTCCTCATTTGGTAAAAGTCTGGATGCTAGTAACCATTAGTCTAAAATGAATAGAAAGAGGAAGAATAAGAATAATAAGTCACTAAACTATGCATGCCATGTTGGAGACATGCAACCAACCTTTGTGAGTCAAGATGGGGGAAAGAAACCATCCTATGAAATTCATGATGGGGGCACGATTCCAGTCACTGCAATTCATACTGGAGATAGGTAAACAACCTCTGCAAGTCATGTTGGAGACATGAAAATAGATGATTCAAGTCAATATGGGGGCCGAAGTTTGATCCCTACAATTCATACTATATTTAACCAACCAATCATTGCAAGTCATGCTACAGGAAACCTACCAAACAATGAAAGTCATGCTAGGGACATTGATACAGCTACAAAATCTAGAAAAATAGGACACAAGCTGAAGTTTCCTTGTAAAACTTGTAAGGGAGATCACCTTACTCATATATGCCCAACTATTCCCGAGGTACTAAAAGTGTTGTCCTTGTATGAAGTATATTATGATCTTGAGTCACCTTTGGTTTCCAAACAACCCACTCAACCATTTCTTACTAAAGTTTTCAATCTGATGCAATCTTCGGATGATCCCACTATTCTTTCAGGGGGTGACGTGTCTGTTGACCATGTTTTCTTTCATCCTTTTCAACCGACGATTGATGAAGTTGTCACGTCGATGAAATCTTTGGTTGATCAAACTCTTCTCTTGGAAAGTGACGAGTCTACCAAAATGTTTGCATCATTGCAATATTCATCTGATCCAACTCTTCTTTTGGGGAGTGATGTGTCTTTCAACCATGTATTTAGCATTTCCAGTTCAATACCTTCTCAACAAGGGGACTTTCCGCTCATTTCGAGCATGATCCCTCCAAATTATAGGATGGTTTCCTTTGATTGGAGTAATCTTGTTGAGCCTCACTTTCCTTCTTATATACCCTTCCAAATTAAGGTTGAATTTAATTCAAAAAACATTTATTGATGTATTGTAGATGAAGGAGAATCTACGAGAATTTTATCCTCCTCTGCTTGCAAAGATTTGGGTTCTTCCATAATTGTGTCAACTGTCAGTGAGATATCAGATTTTGACAAAAGACATAATAAATATTTGGGGATTCTTCCTCACTTTCTTATCATGTTAGGTGGGAAGACTATCCTAGTCAATATGTTAGTGGTGCAAGGACCTTTAGACTTCAATATGCTTCTTGGGTGTGATTATGTATTAAATATGAATGTTTTGGTGTCAACTCTCTTTTAGGTGATGCATTTTCCTCACAATTGAAGAATTGTCACTATTGATAATCTTTCATATGATAATCGCCATCCTAATTTGAATTTAGTTCATGTTGCCCCTTTGTATGTTCCTATTATTTGAGTAGACTCTCCCTTTCCATGGGTGAATTATGTGGAATCATATCCTTATTGTTCAATTGATTATGGGAGGGAGCCTATACTATCATCTTTTCCTTATTGAGACAAGCTATCAATGCTGATCATGTGATTTATCCAATCAGGGTATGAAATCCCTTGCTTTCCCCTATTGTCTCGAGTGATATTGATTTTCCTCTTGAGTATGATATTATTGTTTGTGAGACCTCAACCCCTGGTATTTATGATCCTTGAATCCCAGTTTACATGTTTTCTCGGATGCTAAATTTCCTTCATATGAGGCTATCCTTGAAGGAATGATTATAGATGGTAGACCACGTGAAGACATGCATTATAGATTGTTCTTTCTTCCCGAACTAGAAAATTCATAGGTTGAATATTGAAGAAATTGTTGGATAGTTGGTTTTCATTTATGTCGACACGAAATAGGTATCATTGATGTCAACATAAGTGATGGATTTATTTGGAAAAGTCTCCAAAGTGTTCCCCTTATGGTGTAGCTCTAAGCATGGCCCTTATGGGAAGATGCTTTGAAGAAGTATACAAGAATCCCTAGAAATTTGGTTATGGAAACCAAAGTTGATCAAGGAAATAGGGACATAAACGATAATGTAAATGCATGAAATCCATTCGTAAATGGATAGTACTCATCATTCCATTTCTGGTGATAGGAGGTACAACACGTGGTTCCTGACAGTTGAGGAGCTATGAGGTAATGAAGTTGGAAGCCCCAAAGACGGGTTACAAATCCCCTAGTTGGTTACAAGTCAATTAATGAAAGGGTTAAGTGGTTGTAACAAGAAACCCCTAAAGTAAGGAAAGGATTTGTTATCAAATATAGTTGTCAAGGGAAGCAAGTATTCCAAGTTCATGGTCTGCACAGGAAGCGTCTAAGCGTAGCATGCAGAGCAACTCATTTCAGGTTTAAAATAAAAACTTAAAGGTTGAATTTTGTCAGCGATGGAGATTCCAGGAGTATTCCAGATTAACAGCCCCTGGGTATTCGGGATTTCAAAATTTCACGAAGTATAGAACCATGATAAAGGATGAAGCCCCCAAAGAAGATCTCAGCTGTCGATTCAAAAAGGGAAGATCTGATCCATTGATTTGAAGAGAGTAGATTTGAGTCGTTGATCATAAATCCTCGCCCAAGATCATAAGATTAACAACCATAATCCATTGTAGGGACGCGACATGCTCAAGTGATAATTTTCTTGATCGGTCCCCCAATTGAAGCCGTGGTTTGGAAAAAGTAATACGTGGCAAAAGGTGGTGGATTGTGGGCTCAAAAGCGGTGTGAATCCAAACCACCTTTGAGTGGCCCCACAATCACGTGTTTATATAACATCCTATATGAGAGTAACGTGTGGCCACCCCCTGGGCATTAAGCCACGTTTCAATCCTGAGAAAAGGCAATTAATGAAGTGAGGTGGTAGTTGAGACATCGTCTCACCCCATAAATGGAAAGACATAAAGGACTGGTAGAGGAAAGTTTGCGTCTGACAGGGGAAGGCACGCACAGAGGAGACTGCATGCACAATTTGAATGAGAAGACACATGCATTTGGCATTGGACGAGAAGCTTGAGCATGCCTCTGTTGGGAAATTTTTTGAGTATATGTATATAGTTTTGATATTTTGTGAGGGTTGATGGTCGAGCTACGCTCCCACATTGTAAAGTTTTATAAAGCACACTGGTTATATGGTTATGTAATTTGATCTGAGACTTTTGGTTTAATGAAAGTCAACTTCATGTTTCCATGCTTTATTGCCTCTGATACTGAATGTTCATGATTGAAGGATTCACATGGATGTTTATGACTGAGTTGTAATGGATGTTAGATTATAGACCGGTTATAGCATTTTCAGTCTCCTAAACTTCGAATCCAAGAAGATCTTGTTTTCTGAGCTTTTCCTCCTTAGGATGCTGGAAGAATTGTTGTCCAGAGCAGACCTTTCATTTTCTCTTCAATTTATTCCTCCTTATCACCCTTACTACAACTTACTGACTAAAGTTGAATCGAGACCTCATTTGTGGGTGCATGTTGTTCCAGTTTTCTGAGTTAAAATGATATTATCCTGAGCCTGCGCCCATTCAAACCCCTTTAAAATTGTTCACTGTGACACATAAAATGATGGGTACTGGTCTTACCTCTTCCACAATCCATAGGTGACTTCTGGTGTTAACATTTCTGGCACTGTTGCTGGGACGAATTGAAGATTTTCCCTGGGTAGAATGACAATGAACTTCTGATTCTGAATGTGCATCATAAATCAGAACCTTTGAAGATTGCACATGGACCTGGTGACTCCACTGAGGCAAATCCACTGTCTCAAATCCACTGTTTCAGTGTGGGTGCTTCTGGCTACACCTGGTAGCCCTTAGGAGAACACAACAATAAGATCCTATCTTTGATGGTGAACAAAGACCAGACACACTCTTATTGCATATCTTTCACTTGGTGACTCCATGATTAAAGAATCGATTGGTGACTCCATTGGTTCAAAATGGATAAAATCCTAGCTCAAAGGTTTTCTCCTTTTGATTTTTCTGTTGTTTCTAGTTTTCCTAATGTTGTCCCTACTATGGATGAATGGGGCGATTATTTGCCCATATTTAGAGAGCGTAAAGAGGACAACCCTGCTCAACATCTCTGTGAGTTTCGTGAGCTCATGCATCAGTGGGAGATACATCATGAGGATGTATTATTAAAAATGTTCATGTTCTCATTATCAGGGGATGCTCGTGAATGTTATCATTTCTTACCCCCTGCTAGTATTTCCTCCCAAAGGGAATTTCATGCAACATTCAATAGGTTCTTTCAAAAGTATTATTCCTCTGAGTTAATCTGTCATAACTGTTGTGAGGAGTATAAAGATGATGTTCAGGACATAGTTCATTCTTGCAAAATCTGTGAGGATGAGGGACATCCCCCGAAGGAGCTGATGGAGCTGACATAAACACTTTCTACAAGTATAGAGGAATTAAAGGCAGATTTTGCTCGCCGCTCTTATGAAGAAAATGTAGAGGATATTCCGGTCCTAGAAACAAATGTTCTTGGCAACCCTTCTTATGATGAAGAAGAGATGTCGGATGCTGACCAAGAACAAACAACTTTTGACGGATATCCCAGCGAAGACAATGAAGATCATAGCTCTTCCATGGTTCCTGTTTATAGTGATTTTGAAACTGGTCCTAGGGAGAGCCATGAAGGAGAAAAGGAGGAGCCACATCTCTCTGCTATCCTGGATCATAATTTTTCCCCTTTCAATTTCTCAGCCATATCTGGTTATCCACATTCAGTGTCAGCTATAAATGAATGGGAAGATTATCTTCCGATATTCAAAGGAAGCAAGCATGACCATCCCGGTGAGAACTTATTAAAATTTCATGTATGCATGCTTGAACATGACTTCTTTCACGAGGATGTCTGGATCAAGATGTTCAATTTTTATTTATAAGAAGATGCTCTTGGATGGTGTCTATCTCTCCCTGATGCTAGTATCCATTCTTTGAAGGATTTTCACGATACTTTTAATTCATATTATAGGAATATTTACCTGACTCATATTATTTTTTATGACTGTTGTAAGAGGTTTTCACTCCACATTCTGTAGACGATAGAGTTGTTGGTTGTGGAGCCTGATTATCTTCCTGATTTATAGGTCTTTTACTTTCAGTCGTGTTTATACCCCATGAAGTATTTACACCCCAGAAGTATGTACACTCTTCCACGCGGG
>JZKD02S1686036.1:35248-51163 GCA_000966675.3 Picea glauca
TAGCCCACACTGGGTGAACCACGTAAATCTGTGTCTCTCTTGTATTGTGTGTCTTCTATGTTTTGTTTCTGCATTTGTTTTATTTTATTGCTCCACGGTCCTGTTTTTCTAACAAGAGTGTTCCTCATGTGATGAGTCTGGTGAAGATCTGATTGAGAGAGAAAGCAAGGATGAAAGTGAGTATTTTGCAAATACAGATGAAAAGTTTTCTCTCTATTTCCCAAGAAGAAGTCCGTCCATATATGTCTGATGATAGTGTTGATGATGGCGTAACTATGGATGCATTATTCCCCCCCGTAGTACACCTGCTGTCTTATATTTAAAAGAATAAATGGTTGAAGAAAAGAATCAAGATAATTCTCTTTTCTCTTTGCAATATAAAAGAGTTCTGCACTCACCTACCGCTGAAGAGTATTCAGAAGAAAAAAGAATAGGCTGCCAATCTTCTTATGAAAGGGAAATATCCTACCAAGAGCAACATGATAGAGAGAAAGATCCATCCTTGGATACACATGAATAGACTTATTGCTCTCATCTAGCAGATGTTTTCAGAGCAGACAAAGAAGAAAAGGAGCAACAAAAGGGGGCAATTTATCTTCTGTCCATAGCCTATAAGTGAGAAGCCATCGTATGAGGTTAGTAAACCTGCATCAACCTCTCATCCACCTATGCCTACCATAGATATTCAGACACGTGTGAGCAATTGTGTGACAGAGCAAGCTGCCTTTTATAAATTTTCTGGAGTTTGCCGCTTGGCCTATGAGCCTGTGAAGGAATACATGGAGTTGTATTTCCTTCATGTTTTGAAGCCACTCAACTTTATCCTAACATCAACATTAGGAGGAAATTTGAAGGATGTAACTTCTCTGCTGTCATGGTTACATCATCTGTTACTAATCACAGATAGAGTGAAGGAGCTTCCAGTTAGGAAGTTACTTGAATGGCTATCGTGGAAGTTTGCTTTCACCTAACACTATGTAAAAAATCAATTAGTATAGGAAAGTACATAAATAATCTCCTTCAGAGCCCATGTATTTTTATTTCATATTTAGGATAGTATGCTTGTCGGCCTTTAATCCTCAGCAGGATGTTTTTTGAGCATGACTCCATAGCCCAATGTAGAAGGCGACTGGAACTATTTGTTATTGGTAGCTCATAGGGAGCATGCCATCTTCTATGTAGCCAAATGTTATCGCATATAGTTGTTAAGGGAATCAGGTCATCGAAGTTCATAGTCTACACAGGAAGCGCCTGAGCATAGCATGTAGAGAAAATCATTTCAGGCTTAAAATACAAACAGACAGGTTGAATTTTGTCAACGGTGGATATTCTAGGAGCATTCTAGATTAACATCCCCTGAGTATTTGGGATTTCAAAATTTCACAAAGTATAGTGCCATGAGAAAGGATAAAGCCCGAAGTCCCGAAGAAGACCTCGGCCTTCAGTTAGAAAATGGAAGATCTGATCCATTGATCTGAAGAGGGCAGATTTGAGCCGCTGATTGTAAATCCTCGTCCAAGATCACAAGATTGACGACCACAGTCCATTGCAGGGATGCAACATGCTCAGGCGATAATTTTCTTGAGCGGTCCCACAATTGAAGCCATCGTTTGGAAAAAATAATATGTGGAAAAAGGTGGTGGAATACGGGCTCAAAAGCAGTGTGAACCCAAACCACCTTTGAGAGGCCCCACAATCACACATTTATATAGCGTCCTATCCAAGAGCATCGTGTGTCTGCCCCTTGGGCATTAAGCCACATTTCAATACCGAGAAAAGACAGTTAACGAAGTGAGGCGACAGTTGATACCTCGTCTCACCCCATAAATGAAAGCTAGAAAGGACTGGCAGAGGAGAGCTTGTGTCTAATAGGGGAAGGCATGCGCAGAGGAGACTGCATGTGCAGTTTGACTAAGAAGACACAAGTGTATGGCATTGGACGAGAAGCTCAAGCACGCCTATGTTGGGAAATTATTTGAGTATATGTATGTAGTTTTGATATTTTGTGAGGGTCTATGGTCGAGCTACGCTCCCGCATTGTAAAGTTTTTATAAAGCACATTGGTTATATGGTTATGTAATTAGATCTGAGACTTATGGTTTAATTAAAGTTAGCTTCTTGTTTCCATGCTTTATTGCCTCTGATACTAAATGTTCATGATTGAAGGATTCACATGGATGTTAGATTATAGCCCGATTATAGCGTTTTCAGTCTCCTGAACTCTGAATCCAAGAAGATCTTGTTTTCTGAGTTTTTCTTCCTTAAGTTGCTGGAAGACCTGTTGTCCAGAGTATACCTTTCATTTTCTCCTCAATTTCTTCCTCCTTCTCACCCTTACTACAACTTACTAACTAAAGTTGAATCGAGGCCTCATTTGTGGGTGCATGCTGGTCCAGTTTTTCAAGTTAAAACTGTATTATCCTGAGCATGTGCCCATTCATCCCCCTTTAAAATTGTTCATTGTGACACATAAACGGATGGGTACTAGGGTTACCTCTGTTGCAATCCAGAGGTGACTTCTGGTGCTAATAAGAGTTACCTATAAAAAGTATAAATTCCCATGAAGGAGTATTTCTTATGTAAATTCACACACATCTTTATTGATTATCTATCTTGTGAAGACCTTTTATTCTATTGGCGAATTTGAGGTCGAGTATGAGGTAGAAATTCTGAGGGTGTGAAGGAAGGTCGAAGGTGAAAGTATTGGAGCTGCATAAAATGTGAGTAACCATATTTTTAGAGGTATCCATGGGTTATGGGTTAGAAAGGCATGGATGTACGCAAGATGTAGTGGAGAAAGTGTGGATATCCATGGATAGTAGTGGAGCCAGTTGCAGATATGTGGAAAGGAGTTTGAAGAAGGTGGTGTCTCTTGTTTACTGAATATGACATCCACCAAGTTGGTTTTTTGATATGAAAATTATATGCATCGGGTCTTGTTCATGAGTAAAGGTATGTCTTTTAAATGATTGGTTAAGGCTTGTATCATGGATGGTATGACACATGCTTGAGGCATGTATTGGAGGCCATTTTGGTATATGGTTGCATATGTTTTGGTGTTATTGATACATTCTTGAGACATGTCCTTGGTACATTGTATATGTTTGTTATGGTTCATTGTTAGAGGAACATATTTGTGATAGTGGCATATATTTGAGGCATATCTTATGGTATATGGTATGATGCATGCATGAGGTACATAGTTTGGATACTTGATGTTGATATGGTCTATATGAGTATATCTGATTGATATATCAGTGACATATACAATGACAAGGAAAATGACATGTTACAAGTTGCTGATCAGTTAGAGGTTGATGTGACAAGGACATGTTGTATGAAAAGTTGATTATCAGAGATCGTGACAGGTTGGATGATAGGTTGATTATAGGTTTATTATCAAAGGCAGTGAAATTATCAGTGGTAGTGACAGTTTGGTCTACATATATATTTTAGAGAGGTAGGATGGGGAAAGGAAAGAGGGTTGTATCTGCCTTCTAGTTGGTTCTAGAGAACACAGGGAGTTGGAGCTTCCTTCAGGTTGGATCCTGAGAATTAGGGGATTGTAGCCTTCTTCTGGTTAGATCCAGAGAATTCAGAGAGTTGTAGCTTCCTTTAGGTTGGATCCTATAAATAGGGGGTCGTAGCCTCCTTTCATTTGAAGATAGAGAATTGGAAAGTTGGTTCTTCCAATGAATGTATTCTTTTGATATATAATAAAATCATTCCATGGTTTTCTCCCATTTGGGTTTCCACGTAAATTATGGTGTACAATGTTTCTATGGATGTCTATTATGCTCTGTTGATTTATATTGCTCATGATATATTTATGATGAAATTAATGATTACATGTTGTGGTTAAAAGTGATAATAAAGTGCTCATACTTATTCACCCCCCACTTTGTATTCGAACAATTGGAATCATAGTAGGTCCTTCAAGAAGTAATTTAACCACTGGAAGGAGATCATGGAATATGATGCGATTGGAGCACCCACGTTTGATGGTTAGAAATATGACTTTTGGAATAAAAGGATTCAAACCTTTTTACATGTAAAAGGATTTGATGTTTGGAAGTCAGTAGTAGATGGATATGCAACACCAACCACTCCCCCAACTGACAAAGATGGAAATAAACTCAACGGAAACAAATCAAAAGCTAAAGGCACCATTCTGAGAATTCTGGATGATTTAATTTTTCTTAAATTTATGCATTGCAAGAACGAAACAAATATTTGGGATAAACTTCAAAATATTTACAAAGGAGATACCAAAGTCAAGGGAGATAAGCTTCAAACCCTTAGAGATAAGTTTTACCAATTGAAGATGAATGAAGATGAAGACATTGCAACCTACTTTCTGTGAGTTGATGAAACAATGAACACTATTAGAGGTCTAGGAGAAGAATTTGATGAATGAATGGTTGTTCAAAAGGTTCTAATATCTCTACCTATGAGATTTGATCCTAATATATCAACCCTGGAAGAAAGAACAAATCTTGTCAGTTTGAGCATGGACGAGCTACATGGAATATTCACAACTTATGAAATGAGGATAGAATAATAGAACCCATTCACGAAGGAAGAAACAATCAAAGCATCCAAGAAGACAAAGAAGCTAAACAAGAAAAAGTCAAAACCATATTGTAGCTGAAATGATGATTGAGAGGAAGATGAAGAAGTGGAAAACTTCATAAGGAAGTTAAAAAGGGGAACCGATAAGTACAAATGTATGCTTCCTTTGAAATGTTTTAATTATGATGGTATTGATAATTTTTCTTCTAAATGTACTTATGCTAATAATAAAGGTAGCGATGAAGAAGAAGATCCTAAGAAGAAAAAGAAAATTCAAAAAAGAGACAAGAGAAGGAACATTTTTTTTTTCAAGAAAAGCTTCTACTCAAAGGAAGACAACTACTCATCAGAGGATGATGATGATAGTAATAATCATTCATAAAGGTTACTCTTCATGAAAGTATAATATGATGAATAATATTCCAAAGAATAATACAAAGTCAATCTTAGAGAAGAATTGATCATTTCCTTAGAAGAACTAGGGAAAGAAAGAAAGATAAACAAGTCACTCAAGGAAGAATTAAAAAGGAAAGAAGGATCTCAAAATTCCAACTTAGAATAAATCAAGCAGATAATCACAAAGTTAAAAATCTAGGTAGAAGAATATAGAAGGATTGAAGAACCACTAAAAAATCAGTTAGAAGTTAAGGAGAATATGATTAAAGATTGGAAGCAGAAATAGTCACCTTAAGAAAATATCTTCAAAAGAAAGATATGCAGTAGAATATCACCAATATGTTCGATGAGATCATTAGCAGTCAAAGGCCATACTATGATAGGTCTGGGATATGATACAACCAGATGCAATATTCTAAATGTTCGAGTTCCAATACGACAGAACAAGAAGAAGAAAAAAAATACTATGTAGAAATCGTCAGAGGAACTATCAATAAAGAGGAATACATGAAGAATCAAGAAGAAAATCATAGAGGAACTTGACAACCTAGAAGATTCAGAACAAAAAATCAACAATCAACAACATCTCAAAAAGAATAAGGATTCAAAAGAGTAACACCATTCATAAGATCCCCTACATCCAGGTATCAAAATATTTTTCTTGGTTTATGTTATTCTTGTAACAATTTTGGAAAAAAAGATACAAACTATAGACCTATGTCAAGATCAAAAGCAACTATGAAGGCTACTCTAACAACGATGATCCTAGAAAGTCACATGAAGCACAAAACATAAATTACAACATTTTTGGTTCACTAAGTAATGAAGTAGAGTGCTAGAAGTGCAAAAATTTTGGACACATGGAAAAATATTGTAGAGTGATTGTTCCTCCAAGGGAATCAAAGAAGAATATCAAATAAGAACCATAAAGGATATGGAGAAGGAAGCATGATCAATTCAACAATGAAGAATGATCACTTGATCTACAAAAGAAACATAAGAAAAGTGGGTGGTATGTTGACATCGACTGTTCAAAGCATATGAAATGTGACAAGAACATGTTTCTGACCTTGAAGAAGGAACAATATGGATCAATTTCGTTTGGAAATGATAACTAAGCCATAATTATAGGTAGAGGCACAGCCAAGCTTGGAATCAAAGATGCCAAGGAAAAAAATGTTCTATTGGTTGAAGATATGAAGCAAAATATTCTAAGTGTAAGTCAAATGTGTGATCAAGGACACAAAATTTTGTTTGACTCGGAAAAATGTGACATAAGGAAAGAAGGATCAAAAAAATTGGTGGCTACAGCTAGAAGAACTCCAAACAACATATATGTCCTGAATGAAATTGGAAGGGAAAGATGTTTCTTAGGAAAATAAAATGAAAGTTGGCTCTGGCACATAAGAATGGTTCACATGAACTTTGAAAACCTTGTCAAAATCAACAGAAGGGAAGCAGTGAAAGAAATGCTTGAAATATCCAAGCCAAAAAATACTCTATGTGAGCATCATCTACAAGGAAAACAAACCAGGACCAAGTTCAAATCAAAAGAGTAGTCCACAACAAAACCATTAGATATTGTACACATTGACCTATGTGGATTGATAAGAACAAAGGGATTAAATGGTGAGCAATACTTTATCCTACTGGTTGATGACTACACAAGAATGACTGTAGTTTGATTTCTCAAGAAGAAGTCAAAGACATTCAAACACTTCAAGATATACAAAGAGATGGTTGAAACTAAGATGGATTCAAAAATCAAGTGTTTGAGATCAGACATTGGAGGAGAATTTATATCAAAATAATTCATGGATTTCTATGGCTAACATGGAATAAAAAGATAGTTCTCAGTAGCTAGGACTCCTCAACAAAATGTTGTTGTCGAAATGAGGAACATAACAATACAGGAAATGACCAGAACCATGTTGAAAGATTCCAAGTTGAGTGACATTTTTTGGGCACAAGAAGTACATACAAAAATTCATATCCTGAACAAAGGAATTCTCAAAAGTAACAATGATAAGACTCCCTATGAGTTATGGAAAGGAAGACCGGTAAATGTGCAACATTTTAGAGTGTTTGGAAGCAAATGTTATATCAAAAGAGAAAATGGAAGAATTGGAAATTTTGACTCCTGAGTTGATAAGGACATACTAGTTGGTTATTCAAGAAAAAAAAAGCATATAAATGCTTCAATCCAAGACTCAACATAATCACGGAAATCACCAATGTAATTGTAACATCCCCAGCATCCAATTTGGCTACGTGACATAAACTTTTCCGAACTTTATATCAATTAAAACATACACACAAATAAACTCTTGCATAAATTTATATATAAAACTTAAAACATACAAATACATTATGCAAATGCACAGATTCATACAGAATAATAATAAAAATACACATGCAACACACACATGAAAAACCCATAAAAATAAATGCATAAATAATATTGCAACATGTAATTTAACACACAATTGACACTTATCTTGGTAAAAATATCATCAACTGTGTGCATACATTCCATGAAACTCCCAGCCTTAGACCATACTGCTCATCACTCTGAGTAGTGGGTCACCATCGAGTTGGGACTAAACTCCACTTGGGTAAAGGGATTCCTAACAAAACTAATGTCTCTCAAACAACAAGAAAAACTTTGTCACAGGTGCCGAATCAAACTAACAACCTATAGTCCCTCATTCCCCACATGCCTGTCCCACCCCAGGAATTTTTCCCCTTCTCTGCTCAATAGTCCTTCGGCTGGCCCACTTCCTTTCCAAGGCTTCAGCAATAGGCCAGACAGGAAGTCTCAAAGCCCTATAGTTGCAGTTTGGCATCTTGGAGAAATCGATTCCCAACAATTCTCTCACCTAAAGAGAAATTTATCACGGGCCTAACAACCCACCTATTCAATATCCCATGGGCCTGAAAACTCGCTTCTTCAGTCCATATCCTAATCTAACCAGGTACATGTACATGGACAGGTATAGGTACGGGTACCAGTACAGGTACAATGATAGGAATGTACAAATATAGTTACAGGTACATGTATGGTACATGAAGGTATGAAGGACAACTGAATGAGTGAGTGAATAATGATGGAATGAATGGGAAAATGAACTAATTCCAAACTATATGTATGAATGTTCCCAGCTTAACACTTGTCATATTGAGAACCGCTTTGGCCCACTTGTCCCCATCCTTAGAACTTAGGATAAAATAATTATCCATACTTTATACTTTAAGGAATATTAATATAATATTCCTTTTTGGCTTAAGCTCCCTAGCTTAGCCCCTTATCCCTAACTTTTATCCCCCTCCCCTTTCCCTAACAAATGGAGTTTAGTCCCCCTTACTCTTTTATTGTGGTCGTTGTACTTGAAGCGATGTATTATATTAATGATAAGACATATACAAAAATAGGCTCACTGGCCTTTAACATCTAGGCTCTCTAGCCTAATTCAACACATAAGCCTCCTATCTTATAATAACTGGCTCACCAACCGTAAAACACAACATATACACAAAGGCTCCCTGGCCTCAAAATCGTGCACACTTAAGTTTGTTGCGCGCAGTATCCTGGAATGTGCACACTTCATCATTTTAGTGCGCAGTACATGTGTGCACTATACCATGGAAGGTGCATGAAAAATGATATCAAACAAATCACCAGCTTACGTACATTTTCATTTACATTATAGTTGGGGTTCAGACTAGGGGTATTATAGTAATTATTGACGAGACAAATGTATAGAAGGTCAAAGAAGGAAGAAGATATTTAGAAGAGTAGGATGAAAAAGAAGATCTAATAGAAGAAGAACTAGAAGAATAAGTGGAAGAAGAAGAAGAGCAGCGAGAAGCAGAGCAAGAGGAAGATAAGCAACAAATACCTCCCAAGACACCCAACCGACGAGTACATAAAAATCATCCACTAGAACAAATTATTGGGAATAAAGATGCAGGAGTTGAGACCCAAAGAAGAATATGTTCATTGGAACAAAGGCATCTGGCACTGTTATCTGCAGTTGAACCAAGAAGTTTTAAAGAAGACAACAATGATGAACATTGGATCAAGGATATGGATGAAGAATTGGATTATATATAGAAAAATGATACATGGGAACTAGTTCCAAGGCCAAAGAACAAGAACATGATTGGTACAAAGTGGGTTTTTAGAAACAAACTGAACGAGGATGGAAAGGTAACCAAAAAAAATAAAGGTTAGTATGCAAATTATATTCTCAAATTGAAGGTATATATTTTTAAAGAAACCTTTTCCCAAATTTCCAGGATGGAAGCAATCAGATTGATCTTAGCCTATGCATGTTCCAAAAGAATCAAGGTATATGTATGTCAAATCAACCTTTCTAAATGCATAATTAGAAGAATAAGTCTACATCGAACAACCTGAAGGGTTTCTACTATTAGAAAAGGAAGATTATGTTTGTAGGCTGAAGAAAGCATTGTATGAACTCAAGCAGGTCCCCAAAGCATAGTATTCAAGGTTGGACATGTATCTACAATAACAAGGACTCAGGAAGGGCATTACAGACAACAATCTCTACATAAAAGTGGATCGAGACAATATACTGATAATTGAAGTTTATGTAGATGATATTATCTTTGGAAGCGATGATGACAAGATGAGTCAAAAGTTTGCAAAATACATGTAGAATGAGTTTGAAATGTATTTTCTTGGTGATTTGACTTTCTTTTTGGGATTACAGATATGTTAGCATGATAAAGGTATTTTCATCTCCCAAACTAAGTACATCAGAGATATTCTAAAGAAGTTTGGAATGGAATACTACAAACCCATAAGTACTCCTATGCAGATCAACTGCAAGTTGAGCAAGGATGATGAACCTAAGGATGTAGATTAGAGACTCTACATATCGATCATTGGTAGCTTATTATATGTGAAATTTTCAATATCGTATATGATGCAAGAAGTTGTACAAGTTGTGAGATTTCAAGAAGCATCGAAAGAAACACATGTTATGGAAGTAAAGATAATATTCATATATCTCAAAGAAACCAAATATTTCGGGTTATGGTATCCAAAAGGGAAAGGACTATCTTTGGTCACTTACACAGATGCATATTGGGTAGGTAGAATTGACGATAGGATAAGAAAAATTGGAGCAAATTTCTACTTAGGTGAGTGTCTAGTATCATGGCTGAGCAAGAAAAAATCATCAGTATCTTTTTCCACAACAGAAGCAGAATATATTGTAGTGACAACATGTTGCCCTCAAGTTATCTGGATGAAGCAGACCTTGCAGAATATACATGTGGAATATGACAACCCTATTCAGATACTCTGTGATAACACTATTGCTATCAATATCTCTAAGAATCCAGTAATGCATTCCAAGACGAAGCACATTCCGATCAAGTTTCACTCTCTATGAGAATAGGTTATAGAGAAGAACATCAATCTAGAATACATTGGGACAAACGAGAAGATTGCAGATATCTTTACCAAACCTCTTCTTAGGGAGAGCTTTGAGTATCTTTGACAAAAACTTGGAATAGTTTCTGCCCCACATTGATTCACATGACATTAGGCACAATAAGACAGGGGGAGAGAAGCAAAAGACATGAAAAATCTGAGTAAATAATATTTTGAATGTTTTTCATATTCATCATATACTTACACGAGGAATCACCATGAAGAGAAAGCAGAGGTGTGTAGGTAGGGGGAGAAACCCCAAGGAGAATTACTCTTTACAATTGATGTCAAAGGTGGGGAGAGAGAACAAATGCATGGAAACAAATAGAAAGAATAGATGCATGAAAACATGGGGAGCAATGGTCACAGGGGGAGTGATGGTCACAGGGAGAGCATGAGTGTTACCATGCCATCCGTGTTTCCATCAATGGAAAAGGGGGAGATGGTTGGAAAATTGGATGTTATTGATGTCAACAAGTAGTGGGTATCATTGATGTCAATATAAGTGATAGGTGTATTTGGAGAACTATCCAAAGTGGTCCCCTTATGGCATAGCTCTAAGCATGGCCCTCATGGGAAGACTCTTTGAAGAAGTTTACAAGAATCCCTAAAGGTGTGGTTATGGAACCCGAAATTGATTGAGGAAATAATGACATGAAAAATAGTGTAAATGTAGGTAATCCATTGATAAATTGATAGTACTCGTCATGCCATTTCCAGTGATAGGTGGTAGGTACACGACGTGGTTCCTCACAGTTGAGGAGTTATGAGGTAATGAAGTTGGAAGCCCAAAATATGGGTTATGAAGCCCCTAGTTAGTTACAAGACAATTAATGCAAGGGTTAAGTGGTTGTAACAAGAAACCCCTTAAGTAAGAAAATAAGTTACTTAGAAAAAGTATAAATACACATCAACTAGTCTTTCATATGTACATTCATACACATATTTATTGATTATCTATATTGTGGAAATCTTTTGGTTTATTGGAAAATTTGAGGTTGATTATGAGGTAGTAAGTCCGAGGGTGCGAAGTGAGGTCAAAGGTGAAAGTATCAGAGTTGCAAAAAATGTGAGTAACCCTAGTTTTTGAGGTATCTGTGGGTTGCAGGTCAGAAGGGTGTAGATGTACGCAGGCTACAATGGAGAAAAACACAGATATTTGTAGATATTAGTGGAGCTAGTCGCAGATATGTGGAAAGGAGTTTGAAGAAGATGGTATCTATTTTTTACTGAATATGATATGCACCAAGTTGGTTTGTTGATATGAAAAAATGTATGCACTAGGTCTTCTTCATGAGTAAAGGTATGTATTTTATACATTTGGTTGAGGCTTGTATCATGGATGGTATGGAACATGCTTGAGGGATGTCTTGGAGGCCCTTTTGGGATATGGTTGCATATTTTTTGGTGTTATTGATACATGCTTGAGACATATCCTTGGTACATTTTATATGATTGTTATGGTTCATTGTTTGTGTCACATATTTGTGACAATGACATATATTTGAGGCATATCTTATGGTATATGGTATGATGTGTGCTTGAGGTACATTGTGGTACATAGTTTGGATACTTGATGTTGATATGATCTATATGAGTAGATCTAGTTTATATATCAGTGACAGATACAATGACATGGATAGTGACATGTTATAGGTTGATGAACAATTACAGGTTGATTATCAGAGGCAATGACAATATCAGTGGTAGTGACAGTTTGGTATACATTTATATTTGAAGGCAGAGGGATGGGGAAAGGAAAGGGGTTGTAGCCTCCTTCTAGTTGGTTCCGGAGAACACAGGCAGTTGGAGCTTCCTTCAGGTTGGAGCTTGAGAATCAGGGGGTTGTAGCCTCCTTCTGGTTGGAGCCAGAGAATTAAGGGAGTTGTATATTCCTTCAGGTTGGAGCTTGTAAATAGGGGGTCGTAGCCTCCATCTAGTTGTAGCTAGATAATTTAGAATTTGGTGGTTCCAATGAATATATTCTTTTGATATATAAGAAAATCATTTCATGGTTTTCTCCCATTTGGGTTTCCACGTAAATTTTGGTGTACTATGTTTCCGTGGATGTCTATTATGCTATGTTGATTTATACTGCTCATGATATATTGATGATATACTTTTGATGAAATTAAATATTACATATTGTGGTTAAAAGTGATAAGAAAGTGCTCATACTGATTCACCCCCCCTCTCAGTGTTTCAACAAAAACCCTTGGGCTAATCCTAAGAATGGGCTCTACCTAGAAAATTACTATGCATAAGCTGCAAAGTTGTGTAGTGGTTTGTACCATATTGTACATTTATGGTTTTTTTTTCAAGTTATTATTATAGGTTTATATATTGAATTTATTAACTTCTGAGTGAGTGTTGTTGGTCATGTTATCACCATTTAAATTTTTTGTGTAAAATCGATATTTCAGGAGAGGTGTTAAATTGGTTTGGAAGTCAGATAAATTTGGGGAAGGGTCAGAAAATGGTAGAAGAGATTAAAATTGGTGGAGGTGTTAAGTAAATCGAGCTTGAAAGGACATAGATTGCCATCCGCTGAGATCAATGGTTGGGAGAGATTGCGTAGTTTGAAATGACATGAAGGTTAAAATATCTAAGCGGTCCCAAAATTTTAGCCGTGGTTTCCCCCTAAAGGTACGTGGCATGTTTTAGTGTATTTCAAGGCGAAAGGAGGGTTGACTCAAAACCATCCCATCACACCCCAAAAATCACGTGTTAAATGCCATTAATTGAGTCTAATCCGAGGGATACACGTGACAATGAAACTTGACGACGAGTCAAATCATCCCGAGAAACCTACTTGTGTACCATTCGTCCACGCAATGCCAAATAAGCGCCACTAAATTACCGATTTGATACTCATCATTGAAAATTGATAGCCAAACATGAGAGGTCATTATCCCCATAAGGATTTTTCGTTAGTATCCAATGATTATAATTGATTGTGACTATTACTCAAAACCCATGTGAGATACTCTATTTTGGGAAATTAACGGCTTATTCTAGAACTAGATATCTGCAAATTGAATCTCTCATCCAACTCATGTGTAGTTTGAGGGAAATAGGCCCATGTTTCCTGACAAACAAGAGGAAACCAAGAAGAAATATTCAACAGTTTTTAGCAAATTAGGAAGTTCAGAGAATATGACAGAATTATCAAATAAAAAGAGAGAATGGCATGCTGCACAAATAGTAACAACAAAATCCCATGCAAAATCTACCGATGAGCCAATATTAGGCGAAGAGATTAGGATAAATCCTATTATGAAGGATTTTATTATTAATGGATCTGTGGATGGATACAACATGTAAGTTGGTGTAAGAAAAAGGAAAAAACAACGAAAGGAGGAGGCTAAAGATGGAACAGTCAAAAGCATTGAAGAAAATCAGCCTAGTTGGCTTGACACGTTAAAGGAAGAGATTGAAAACCTAAAATAAAACTACATGACAAGATAAATCAAGTATATTTCAGAGGATCTTGTGATACTATAGACAGGTGGAATTTAGTGGAAAGATCCCAGATATTTCAGTTTCTGTTTGTAACTGTTCCCTATAAAGTAGGAGTTCGGTTTTGATGAGCTACTCCATCTATAACCGATGTCTATTTTTGGAATCTTGGAAAGAGTGATCAATTTTTCTTGACCTCATATGTAATTTATCTATATATATGGTTAAAAAGATAAAAGAAGGGTTCGACTAGTTGGAGAGGGGCCTGCCTTTGTAGCATGAAAACTTTGTGATTTATTATGAATTTTAATACAAGCAGAGGAAGGAGCTAAAGCATCAGAGGAATCGACAACTGGATCATAATTTTTTTTCCTGTTAATCATTATAGTCGATTCTTATACCAAAACTATCATTTGTAATCATTATATTCAGTTTTAGAAGATGAAACGTTTAAGTTCAACTATTGTAACCATTTTCTAACTGAAGGAACTAATATTGTATACGTATTAGAAGTTCCCAATGCATTAAGGGTTATCATAAGTGCAAGGGAACCTCCTTAGTTGTTCTGAACTAAATTGTAATTCCCTAGCGCTGAATTGAATACATATATAGAAGCTTTTGAAGTCTTTATGAAAAGATTCTAATGGTGGTGATATGAGTTTTGTCTTCTCTCATTGTATGTATTTCTTGTGTTCTTTAATTCTATTTGCACTTTCTTCTGTTTAAATTGGATATTTTAAAATCTTAGAATTCATCTTGTGATGATCTCAGCTTAAACAATTTAAACTGTGTATAATGCTTCCTAAATAATTCATAATTCATTTCATCAATTTATAACTCATCCTTTCTTTTTATTCTTACACTCTGCAAACTACAATTTATAACTCATATTCATCGCCTCACTTAGCCTTTATCCTCGGAAGAGTTCTACAGGCTAGTCAATGTTTTCATTCAATTTAAAATTTTTGACTCCATAGCCCTAAGTGCCCCTCCCCTTCCTTGCCAACAAATTTATAACCCCCCCCAAACAAACTAAATCTAGCCATTGATCGCCAAAGAAAAATTAAGTGACACGAGAGATCCCTCTCTGAGTTGAGCAGGCTAGTACCCAGCTCTAAAGTTGGTTTGTAGGTTACCTCTATCATTTTTTTTATCAGCCAAACAAATTTATAGAGTGCTAACATGTCATATAAATAGGACTTTGGAGATGTTTTTCTTTGGTATTTTATCATGTCAATCCATTATGATAGGTAATAATCTAGAAATTGACATATAGGTTATATTCCCCCCTCTACATTTTTCATTATCCATTTCTTGGTTCATTTTTCATTACGATCAACCACACTAATTTCCAACAAGAAGCTTTATTTTCCATTTAGAAGTGTTGTAATTCATGTGGTAGAGCCTATCATTAATGAGTGTACTATTTAGAATCTCAATTGCAATTTGGTACCCATGCTGAAGTATTTTCATAAGTTCAAGATCCCTCTTAGTCCCACCATGACTTTGTGTTGAAGCCACATCACTTCTTCTCAGTCTTCCTTTGGCCAGTACCCACGGGGCTCCCAAATTTATGTGTTGTGTTGTGTTGGTCACTATAATTGCTTAATTGAATCAAACAACCAAGTGATACATAAATTATCAACCCAGGGAAGTCTGTTATTTCAAAGATAACCACGCACTATATATGCTCAATTCCAAAAGCAACTTAGAGTTGTAGTAAAAGAAACTATACTAATCACACTTGCCTTGAATGAACTGAAGTTCTGATTTAAATCACAGGAAAGCAACCTACCTATTGCATATCTTAATGTTAATTTAAAGAATCCTGGATTACATTAAATATGACACTTGCAACAGGAAAGAATAGCTATTCCGCAACCAGAGAACAGGACCCTTATTCTCAAACAGAGACTTCAGTGCTTTGTTTCTGATTAACACTTTTTCATGAAAACAGTAATGCAGAGGAAATTAACTCTATCTAGCAGAGAACAAGGCCATCGAATTCCTTCCTTTCTAAGCAG
>JZKD02S1686036.1:55657-69328 GCA_000966675.3 Picea glauca
TCCTCCTCTAGAATGTTCTTAGGTGATGGTAGCACTATATAAAGGGGTTCAAGCAATGTAATGAGACATGAAGAGAAGTATTGTATTTGGAGCGGTAGCTCAATAGGAGGATGCTTCCTCGAAGAGGCAAGTGAACAGGAGAGGATCCCTTCCATAATAGGATCCATTGTATGGTGTTTCCCTACCTCAAGGGTTTGATATAATAAAGTTGTGATTTTGCATATTGTTCTTGTATATCTGTTGTGGTTTCTTAAAAAAAAAATAAAAAAAAAATAAAAAAATATTGATAAATATGCATCTTTGAATATACTATTTGTATCACGATGGATGGATACTGGATAAGTGAGGAAGCTGTATCCTCACTTTATTTCTAAATGAAATCAAAATTTTGGTGGTCCAAAAGCTTCTTAGTGGGGAGGATTGATCCAGGAGGATTCCCACAAATGATCAAAAAATGATGGTCTAAAAAATTCATGAAAATGTCTTCGTGTTGAAGAGCTTGTCAAGAAATTTCCAACGCAACTTGAACAGGCTGAGATGGACACCGTATGAAAAAGGTATGGCCTTCGAAACTTAAAAGGAAAAAAAGGTTAGAGGCTCATACGCGGCACATCCAAAGGATTACACGTGGCACACCCACACCCATAGATTGAAGCATGACAAACTCACATGAAGACACTGGACCAATCTTTGATTGACACGTGGACCAATGATAGGTTGACATGTGTGTTGAATTTTTATGTGAGATTGATATATTATTACAATGATGAGTGTTCCATATATAGAGAACATATGGTGACCATCCATGACAGGATGCATCCCTTGGATAAAAATAACTACTTATTTATTATATATATTTATACCTTGTAAAATATCATGTCATATATTTATATATACTCCCTCTCAACGAGGGATATATTATTCATCATGCCAAAGCTTGTCTTTGAAGTATACAAACTTCACCCTAGACTCAAGACACCTGTCTATCAATCCTGGGAGATGTTTCTCTCCCACCTGAACATAGGGGAAAATCCCTCTGCGACTCTCCCTTTGAGCCAACTAAATATCTCTGAGATTAGGCTCACTTTGGGTTAGTATGTGATAGCATATAACATCTCAAGTCTTTATCATTCCTAGTTAAATCGACATGACTAAGGAAAAATACTACACCTAGGCCATTCACCACAGGTAATGATCCATGTGGATGTTGGTGGACACCCACCTATTCCAACTGGTTCCTTATGTCCATTTTTCCTAAGCACCTTTTGGTCGAGTCTCTGGTCTCTGTTGGAAACCAAGCTCACAAAATCCACTGCTTTCCACCCCTAAATCGATGGCCAAACAAAGGTCATCAATCAGATGATTTTGTACACCCCGCGCATGTACAGTTCTAAGCATCCATGTACATGGGACAAGAATCTCCCATATGTCCAACACAGTTACAACCAGTCTCTCCATAGTTCCACTGACCATATCCCATTTCAGGTGGGTCTGAGATTCCAACCCTTGGGACCCATTGATGTTGCACTTCCTCTTGCCACCACATAGACAGAATCTTCCCCTGATCAGTCTACGATCGACAAAGCCACCATATTCATCGATATGATTCAACACATCTTCCAACTGGTCTAAAGAATTTTGCAAAAATCCAATGCTAAGTACAAGCAATGCCATGATCAACACAGGGTACCACACCAGTTTCAGGTTGGCGACAAAGTCTGGTTACATTTGCAGAAGGAGAATCTCACCTAGCCCCATCGAAAGCTTCTCCCACTTCATTATGGGCCTTACACTATCACCAAGGCGATGGGTAGCAATGATTTTGAGATCAACACTCCACCCTTCCTTGATCTGCATCCAATATTCAATGTGGACCTCCTTCAGCCATATTTTCCACCGTTATTGGACATCTCTGAGATCGTTGAACAGATCACACCAATAGAGATCAAACCTGACTGCATAGAATAAGCATCCACTAACCAAATTGTGGACACACAGGTCAAGGGAAATCGCCAGCAACATATCTAGACTTATCGGGTTGTCAAGGCAAGACAAATCCTACACCAAGGAAAGTGGCTCACCCGAGGCCAAATCCAACAGAAGTGTCCTCACTTGATGTGGGAACTCAATGCAATGGAGACCGTTTCTTCCTAAGGGGGGAGGATTGATCCAGGTGGATATTGGTGGCCAACCACCTATTCCAACTTGCTCCTCGTGTCTATTTTTGTTCAACACGTTCTTTTGTAATACTTTGTAATTGTGGGCTCTACACTTCTACGGATGTCTAAAGCCCCACACATCCTCTAGGTGGATATAGGTGGCCTCTCTCCTAATCCAACTGGCTTATTTTGTATGTTTTCATGTTAGCACATCTTGTTGTACTTCCAGGGTCGTTTTGGGTCCCTAAACATTTTTTTTTTGCTCACCATAGTAAAAAAAAAAAAACATATGGTGACCATCCATGAAAGGATGCGTCCCTTAGATAATAAATAACTACTTATTTATTGTATATATTTATACCTTGTAAAATATAATGACATTATATATAACTCGAAGAATGACTTCTCGATGTTGTCCAAACATCAACAATGTGGACCTTCTAGAAAGATTATGTGGCATTGTGCATGTGGCAGTGGAAAACTGCGTGACAATTATTATTCCAAAATGTATCAAGAGCTCATTAAGAAATTTCCAACACAATTTGAACGAGCTCAAAAGGACACCGTATGCAAAGGTTATGGCCTTCAGAAGTTGAAATACAAATAGGGGCAGAGGCTGAAACGTGGCACATCCAGAGGCTGACATGTGGCACACTTACAAGAATACACGTGGACCAACCTTTGACTAACACATGGACCAGTAATAAACCGACACCTGGACCAACCTTTGACTAACACATGGACCAATGATAAATCGACATGTGGGCCTTCTAGAAAGCTTATGTGGCACTAGGCATGTGGCGGGGGGATTTTGCATTGCAAGAGTTGAACTCGTGACCTTTCCCTTATAAAACTCCATGCCTTACCATTGTACCACAGGTTTGGCCTCTGTAGAATTATTCCCAAATTTTCTTATAAAGTGAAGGATCAACAATATATTGTATGGAGAAAAAAAGCCATATAGCCTTTTTAATTGTGGGAAGAAGCCAGGGAAATTTATAAGCAGTACTCCTGTCTTCATAGAGAATATTGAAGACAAAGTTTTGCAGGTTGAAGATCTTTTTTTATGTAAGAAGCCCATTTTGATGTACTTTTCTCATCTTTTTAATGGATCGGTACCACTATTGAGGGGTGAACTCTGTTAACAACTTGTTGTTATTGTCTTCTTTATTCTTGTTTATTCTCCATTTCTGTCTTTTTAATTGCTCATTATACTTTATTAAGTCCATTTAATTAATAAAGTTGAGGGAAATTGCAATTAGCATAACAAAATCAATTTAAGCTCTAATTTTAGATCAAAAAATTTCTTTGTTAAAATCCGTTCACTTTTTCCACTAGTGGGAATCTTCATCTCAGGGAATGTGCTCCTCATTCCCACATTTCTCTTGGTATTCTTGTTGACCAAAATTACCACATCTATTGCATTGTGCTTGCTCTGAGCTATTGTTATATTGCATGTTTGTAGACAATCTAGCTGCACCAACATGTGGGGATAAGAGGACATGCCTCAAATCACAAGCAAAACCATATGCATTTACATCATTTCCTTGAGCATATAAGCACACGACATTTAAAATCACCGCTTCTTAGAATTGGATAGCCTCTACAAGCTGGAGATAGTGTTCGACAAAAGAAGTTCATGGCAAGTACATCAAGAAACCTAAAATTTATGTTTCATATAATATAAGCTTAAAATGTATAGTACTAGTGTTGAATTATTACATCAATATATATATTCAAGTCCTTCATCATAGTGAAGGATTAGTAATTTAACACTTAAGGACTAAAATATTTTATATTCATATATAACCTATGCATGTTTCATACAACTTATATTTTATCTCAATTCATAAATCTAAACTTAGTTTATAAACTTACTTTGTTTGTTTTCAATAATTAGATCATATGTAAAGGTGAGGAGAGGAGGAGATACCCACAATGAAAATTAATAAATGTGCATACTAGTTTATAAACTTACTTTGTTTGTTTCCAATAATTAGATGATATGTAAAGGTGAGGAGAGGAGGAGATACCCACAATGAAAATTAATAAATGTGCATACACTGGCCAAGAACTTATAAATTTCGACCCATTAAAATCAATTCAAAGATATGGCATAGATACCTTTTAATATTTTGAAATATTTGTACTTTATAGAGAAATATATTCTTAGCGGCCACTTGCCTAGCGGGACTTACACAAGTGCTCCAGGATCTAAGAGAACCTCGTCACAATTTTCCTCCAGAGATTTATCTTTCACTTGAGAGAACCTCGACTACCATAATCTTTCAAGGCACACAGATTGCAATAGTAGGCAAATAGAAACGAGAGTATTTAAGAGATGCACAATAGGAGACAACATTCAGATTTCATAAACGCTTGCGGAAGTCTTTATATTAAACATAGAGAGCCGGAGCTCTAAAGCCAGGGTATACAATATGAGCAGGATTCTCAGAGAAGAATACTCTTACTCGCTCTCACACTTACAGACTTATGCAAACTTGCATACACACATAATGACTCAAAATATCAGACAGAAGGGAGCTTTAGAAGACTCGGACAACTTACAGACTGTCTGACTCTGAAAAAAATCCTCCCCGAGAATGAACTCCTCATCTCCTTATATACAAATTTGTGGAGAAGGGAATCATTTCACCGATGAGACTCGACAAGACTTTGGACCCTACATGTCTTCCACTAAATCTGATTTTAGAGATTTGGCGGTAGAAATCATGCAAGATTCTTCCGACCAAATCATAACTTTATTCTCTACTAAGAAAAGTAAATCTTACATTAGATCTGGCGGGGTAGTCTTGCAAGATTCCCCGACCAGTAGTCACACTCAAGACGATACGTAAGAGGAATCTTGGAAATGCAGGTCAAACCACGCCAAAAGTTGGAGAAGTGCTCCAAGTTTCCAAGATGCTCATTATTTTATTACAAAGTGGATATTGGTCACGTCAACCCACTAAACCCGATTGGCACCATTGTCGGCCAATTAGACTTGAAGTACACTGTGGAGGTTGACATCGTCAACCCATGGAAACCGACTGACACCACTGTCGGCCAGTAAGACTTTATGAATCATTATTCCACCGGCTGGTCATGAAAATGTCGAAAGCGATCTGGATCCCAATGTTGAGTGTAGATTTCTAGGTACATTTCAGGATCTCCATCATGATATTCATCCTGTTGTAGGAAATATCTTGTTCTGATGACCCAAGGATGCTTTTCTCTGATAAAAAGAATTGTATAGTCATTTTTCGAAATTTGTTCTAGA
Source organism: Picea glauca (assembly GCA_000966675.3). Lineage (NCBI taxonomy): Eukaryota > Viridiplantae > Streptophyta > Pinopsida > Pinales > Pinaceae > Picea > Picea glauca. Next base: position 61,097 of record JZKD02S1686036.1, read on the forward strand.
TTGTATACAGTGTTTGGAAAATGTCTGTGAGGAAATAAAAACATTTTGGTAGTGTCAATAACATTCGGATGAATAGCACTGGGATTCAAACCAAACTTTTTCCACCAATCTATAAGCCGGCCAGGTTCTGGAAATGATGAAAATTGATCAGAAAATTTAATCATACAATAGTAATATCTATATCTGTCAGTCCATAAGAAAACATGATCCCACATTGATTTATACTGGAAATAATTTATTTGAAACATTTGCTGATGAGGATCTTGTTGTGTCCATGACTATATATCTCTCATTCTATTAATTTGGAAAAAATTCCATGACGGAGTTTGGTTCCATCTCTGTGTTGTCTGACAGAACCAGTTTATGTTAACAGTTCTGATTCTGGTTAAGTCTCCCATTTCAACCAACTTTTGTCTGGATGCAATAGTAGATGCCTGGTGCATTTGTCCTATCACATGTTGAGGTGGAATGACATGAATGCTAGTATTTGTAGAGAAACCTGGTAATCCAAACTCTACCCCTTCAGACCATCTTAACTGCCATTTTGGTACCCAATTTTCACAATATACATCCCATGCTGTATGATCATCTAGATATTCCGTGTCAGGAATATTTCTATAATCATCCCAAGTATTGATAATCACCATGCTTTTTGAACAATATGCAATTTGGGCATGTGATTTTGAGATAAAAGCTAAGGTCTTCTTTTTTGGTGGGTGGCCATTTATACTTGGTAAAGTGATAAAATATCTAGGATCACCGCTAGGAGTTTGAGATGAGCCATGTGGCTCTACTGCAGATAGGAAAGGAGTTCCTAGAATGCAGTCCATTGGTAATTCACATAATAAAAATTTCATTCCCAATGCATATTCATCAAACAATAAAATTCCTTTGGGAATTTCAAAATCCATTTTTGTAGAAACATTCCCCAGACCTATAGCAGAATAACTGCTAGGAAACCATTATTTGTGGGGAATTAAATCTTTATGCACTAAATTCATATCTGATCCTGTATCCAATAGTGCATTCAAACAAAATATTTTAGAATTTATTTCTAATTTTATCTTCACCTGATATTTCTGAAATCTAACGAGCAAGATTTTCATCGCTGCTAACCCTTGGAGTTGAGCTGCAGTTTTTGGATTTTCGAAAGGTACATCCTCCAGAGGAGGTGGTCTAGAATCTAACTGATCCTTGATATCTTTGATTTCTTTCCTGGCCCAAGAGGCTACTTTGTAGCTGTCTTCAAACTCTTCTTCTAATTTCTTTAATTTTTCTTTCTAATCAGTAACTTCCTTTCTCAAAAGAATCATTTCTCTAGCTAGATCAGTTACTGATGTATGCTGTAACTTTGCTTCCTTATTATATTTAATAAAAGTCTTTGTATTTCTATCAAAGGAAGCTTCTAAAAACAAAGGTTCTCTTTTTGAAGATTCAACATACCTTGACCTTTGTTCTATTTTGATTGATTTCAAAAATGTTTCCAAAAGGGAATTCTTCATATCTCCTTCTGGTAGGGCCTTAATCTATGCTAGCATATGTGCCTCTTGATCTCCAACATTGCTGAACATGCATATTTTTATCTTTTGGCGAAGATTAATTTCTGGTTCAGAATCAGACTCATAATTATTTGAACTATCTTCACAAGAGCATAAGTTTGGATTTTTGCATTTGCAATTTTGATTCATCAAGAATTCTTCTTCTTCTGAGCTATATTCAAACTCAGAGGTACTAGTGGATTCTGAACAACAACCTTGTTGCAACAGATGCACTTCTTCTCTCTTTTTAAAGGGATTGTGCGGGCATTGGTTTGTTTCATGATTATTTGACCCGCATATGTTGCAATGTGTTCTCAGAGCTAATTTTTTATTAGCATGAGCTTCTTTAGCCTTTTGTTCAGAATGTTTTCCTTTTGACATTCTTGATGCTTTATTTTCTAGACAATTATGTGCAATGTGTTCAGTTTTGCCACAGACCCAACATTGGACTTGCTGCCTGGCCTGATGGGCATGAGTTTTCAATTTGATATCTTCAGGCTCATAATAGTGTGTCTTGGGTTTGTACATGTATCTTTTCTTTTCTTTGAACTCTTTTTGCTTTTTTCTTTTCCTTTTTACAGGGTCTTAAATATATAGACCATACTTCTCACATATAGATTTTCTATCAGGTAAGTGAGATAACTTATTTACAGAATTGTGAACTTTCATATTTACACACAACCCTACCAAAGCTTTGGTAATGAGAGAATATATTTTTCCCTATGTATACATCTCATATGGAAGCTTAAAAACTTCCTGCATTTTTAGGTACTCTACAAAATTACTGGGTATAGTAGCCAAGTAAACTTGTTTCCATGAAAGATTTTGACTATCTTGCACCTCAAAGATTCTCTGAGTCCAATCCTTATGAAAATCTTCATATTCTGACATATTTCTACATTTCATGTTCATAAGGATTAGCTCATGTTTGTCTGCTAATTAAGATTCATCTCCACACCAATGTTCAAGGATTTCTATGGTAAGGGCTCCTATCATATTATTATGGGGAGTTCCATCAATATGATATACCACATCTCCTTGTTCATCTCTTAGAATTTCTGCCTCCATTTTAGCAATCATTATTGGAGATGAGATAACTTCCCACCATTTGCTTAGTGTTCCAGTAAAACATTGAATTATGGATTTACAGGCTTCAACTTCGGTTTTACCTTTCATACACATAACCTTGTATGAAACATACATTCTGTCAATCATCTACCTGATTTGTCCAACTAACAGAATGCCAATGTTCCATTCGGGGAACCAATCTTCTACAAATGTTTTAGTTTCAGGAAGTTTTCCTTTTCCCAAGAGATCTGGTGCTGGTGGTCTATTTACATGATGAGGGAGATTTTCATAAGCAGGTTTCTGAATAGATACAAGGGAAATATTTTCTTTTGAAGATTCTGGTGTATCTTTTTCAGAAGGAAAGTGGTGAGGGAACTTTTTATTCATTTTGGTCTCAGAAGGTTTCTTTACAGGAGACAGGATGGATATTGGATGATTTAGGAGAATATAAGGATCGGGAATAGGTTTTTCAGGGATGTTATCCTTCTATTTAATTTCTAACAGTGACTTTCCCATATTGGAGAAGGCTTCTCCTAATCCTTCCATTAATTCTTCATGATTTCTTTTGGACTCTCTCGATTTTTCAGATATTTCTATTAGAGCAGTGTCCATTTTCTCTTTGACATTTGTAACTTTATCCTGTATTTCATTCTCAGACTGGACTACATTGTTTGTAGAGACTTGCAAGTATCTGATTTGTCCATGTCTGGCGTAGTCATTTGTTACAAATGTATGTGTGGCCATGCCTCTCAAGGATGTGTTTGTCCAATTTAATTGTTCTGCTAGTGATTGGACTTTTCTGTCAACACCCGTTAGTTGGGTGGCTTCGTCAGAAAGTAGTAGAGGTGCTGCTCTGACTTGTCTGTTGTTATCTTCAAGGACAATTCCCTTGAATGGAGGAAAAGTCGAGCTTGATTCAACTGTCTGTCCTTCTAGACTTTTCCATTTATGTTTAGGAGGTGCTTCAAAACTTCCTTCCATCATCTGGACTTCAGCCTTCTGGAATAATTTATTCCATTAATAGAAAGAGATCCATGTGTTTTTATCAGAAATATAATTCTGCCACCTTTTTGATAGTCTTGCCTTTTCTTCATCTGATGTGGCTATGTTGAATTTAGATGTCTCTGGATTTGTAAACAAATTCCAGTTTAACATTTTCTTAATCCATACTTCTTCTATGCTTCCTTTGGGACATCCTTTTATGACTGAATGAAACTTATGAATTTCATCTATTGAAGGTCTTTGCATAGAGTCAGGGAGAGGATTTGAAAACCTACAATCATGGATAACCTGATCACATTGTTCAATGTATCCTAACCCATACTTAGGAGTCCCTGGAGGCCTCATTCCCTTATAGATATCTTGTAGTCTGGGATCTAAAGTCTCAATGGTCGGCATGTAATGAATCATTAAATAGTGCTGAGACTCAGAAGTAGAAATAGAACTATCAAAAGTATTATTTACAGAACGGAAACAAACTGAAGAATCCATATGTTATAGGAGAGATAACTATAACTGCATAGAAAAGAAGGGCGTTTAATCTTAGTCCTCTGCTCTGGAGAGAGAGAATGTTAGATAGGCTCCTAGCCGACTGCTCAGGCAGAAACTAGTTACTCTGTCAGGAAGTCACAGAAGTGGAAACCTTGTCTTTCAAAGGCCCGAGACTTCTGATACGGCTTCAGAGACACGCAAGAGTGGAAGCCTTGTGTAGTGTCCCCAAGGCCGAGCCCCATTTCAAATCATGATATATGAAATGAATTGTAAACATGTTCTATAGGCTAGTGAGCCAAGTTTTGTATAACTGGTAGGCTTATGTGTTTGTTAGGCCAGGGAGCCTAAGTGTTGAAGGCCAGGAGACTGCTGATGTACTTGTATGTATGCAGAAGGATTAATAAAATGTAAACACCACCAGGTGCAGACCGACCACGATGAATGAGTGAAGGGGGACTGAGAATTCGTAGAGTGGGCAAGGGATTAGGGGCTGGAAGGTGGGAAAAGGGGCTAAGTGTTGAGCCTAGGGGCTAAGCCTAGGAGGCTTAAGCCTGGATATAATATTTTAATATTATTTTCCAAAAGACATGTGTATTTTATTTTTATCCTAAGTTCCTGGCAAGGGAAAACGTGCAAAAGAGATGCATGCTATGGGAATGCATGCATTTCCCAGGGTGACAAGTGTCAACCCTGGTGCATGCAAATATAATATCTGAGATGAACCGTGTGAGGGGGGATCTTCTCCATTCTACCCGACCATATGAGAGCGAACCCGTCGGACCTCTACAAGAATACCCTCGTACAATCCCGAAATGAAAGCAGCGAGACTATCCCGTGATTGCTGAACCTGTTTGGGAAGCGCGTGTCTGTTTTTCCCAATTGGCGGTTGCGGCCACGCAGTACTGGACTGCGCGTGACATACTGGCCAGGGTAAGCTTGTGTTGAGTTGGTGTATGACCTCTCTTCTGCTGAGGGAGGCGACTGTGGTTGGAAGAGGTAGGTTGTCAGGCCTATGAGCAACTCTTTCCAGGGAAAGAGTTTGCTAGGAAGCGGTTTCTTCCAGAGAGTGCCCAGCACCAGCTACAAACTCTGAGACTTCCTGATCCGGCCTTTTTCCGAGACCCAGAGAGGGAGATTAGCACCGATGGACTGTGCGTGTGAAGGTGTATACTCCCGGGTGGAACATGCATGTGGGGGAATGAGAGTTTGGTATTAGTGGGCGTAAGATGACATCTTTGGGAAGAATCCTTCCAGATATTTCTGTGATGTTTTCCCTGTAACCTCAGCCTAGCCTAGGATTCCTTGCCTTGGGGTGGAGCTCAGTCCTAGCTCGGGGGTGACCCACTTTTGAGATGATGAGCAGTGTGGTATAAGGCTGGGAGGTTCGTGGAAGGCCTGCACTTGGTTGGTGGATTTCACCACTGTTACAAGATAAGTATCTAACTATGTTCTTATCACATTTTGCATGACTGTGCTACATAAATTATCATGATTTCCGTTGTGTATATGAATTACTGTTAAATGCTATGGATTGTTTAATTGTAGCAGTAATTTATATGTTTTACTTTGAGTTAAAGGTATTCCTTTACTTGAATGCATGTGACTATATAATGCTTGTATGAATGATGTAAAAGTGCATGTACAGATTGTTACATAGTGCATCATAAGCTCTGGGTAAGCATAAAGGTACACTATAGTTTGGTATCAGAGCCAAGGTTTCAACGCTGAGCCTAGATGGGCCAGTGGAGTGGTCGTTGGACTGAGAATATGAAGGAAATTGGGCCTGGAATGGCCAATTTCAGACCTTGGTTTGTTCCAGAGTGACAAGTAGTTGCTTGACCGCGCTTACAAGCTCAGGAGGTTTAGCGGTGCAGTGAAACCGCAGTCGGTGTGGTCTATGGCCACGGGGAGACAGGTCTCTACACCAATTGTGTTAGAACCTTAGGATCTGTTCGGGAGGGAAGGTGAGCCCTCGTGACCATCAGATCTGGAAAAATGTGCGTGAGGATTAAAATTCCTTTGGAAATGGTACAGGAGTGTGGAAATCGCGATACGCGAAATCCCGAATTAGTTAGAAACCGTCTGAGTCGTCAGATTTTGACCGGAAAAATTCGACAACCGTTGGATCTGTCGAGAGGTGTCTGAAGGTTCAAACCTCAGTGATTAAAGGCAAAATCCTGAAATAGATCTAGACCGTCCGAAAGATGGAGGACACGTGTCGTGAGATTTTCCATTTTGGGAAATTGGGAATCGCGATATCGGGAGTCCTGGTAACAAGGGATCGGTACTTTCCATGATGGAAACCTCGGAACAGTCGTGGACCGTTCGATTTGAGATGACCACATGTTGTGAGACTACCCGTTTCAAGGATCGGGGATTCGGAAGTTCCGATGATAAGAACTTAGAATTTCATCATGATAAATCCCAACCATACTGTCGAGACATTAGCATGTGACTAAGTCCCAATGAATGGACGAGATTTCTTCAGAAAATTTCAGGGTTTGTAAAGACCGTTCGATGTGAGAAAGATCTGACTGTTGGATTTACGCGTGGAATTTCATATCGGGGATTGGGTGTTGAAAATCCCGACATCACTACAACAGGAACTGCGAAATCATGAAACAAGATATCCCGAAGAACAAATGAACCATGTGGAGGCCACAGGATCTGAAAGGTGGACAAGTGGCACACCGTTTCGGGTTTTCGCGGTAAGAAGTCCCGAAAATTTATGCATTTAGGATTCACAATATTTCGAACTTCGAAACGCCGATGGAGTGAGGGACCGTTGAATAGTCAATTGGCACCATCGGGAAAGGACCGACAGGAAGTTGTTGATCAGTGTTTGGATCATCGGGATATCGAGGATCCTGGTGACAAAGTGCTTATGTATTTTGGAATCACGAACCATGAAATCCCGATAAGTGGGAGCCAACTGTCAGCCAGTCAGGATTCGGAGAATTGAGAATCGTGGGGACAAGAAGTCCATGCATTGTGAAACTCCGAACCCCGAAACCTCGATGAGAGGTTTGACTATGGTTACGGGGTAGAGGTCATGTGGACCAAGAGCTAAGCCAGGAGGGCTAACATGTGAAGGGCATGTCGAGATTCGGAGAATCGCGAATCCTGAGGACATGTGCATTGGGACGTGGGAAGTCTGAAACTCCGATAGGAGGTATGACTGTGGTCATATAAGGGGAGGTCGTGTGAACCCTGAGTCTATCCTGGAGAGTTAAAAGTGAGTTCTCCAGTACCGAAACCCTGAAAACCGAAGTTCCGAAATCCCGAAGTACCGAAAATGAAAGCTCAGAAAACTCAGTTGGAATCGAAATGTCTTTTGTTCTTGTTGGTATTAGTTATAAATGCTGAAGATTGTTCATGAAGTTTTGATGGCCTAACAAACTTCTAATTTAATTGCACAGTGTGTGTGCAGAGTTCAACAAAGGTCAGTACCCCAGTAACCAACGCCGAGTATGGAGTGGGGAAAGGTGTAGATTAACCCTGAAATAGAAGACGAACTGGAAGGAAAGGATGTTAACCTGGGAGTCGAAGGATCGAACTCCAACGGGCATGGAAAATAAAAGGATAAGGAAGGAAACATAATGAAAATCCTTGAAGGATTGCAAAGAGAGGCCAAGGCTCACCGAGATGATAGCCGAAAGCTCATGAAAGTCAGGGACCGGTAGGGTGCATTAAACTTAAAAGTTTTGAAGAGTTTGGAAAGAATAGAGAAGAAACTCGAGAAAGGAAGAGACTCAAGTATGACAGAGAGTCGCAGAACCCATGTGAGAAGAAGTAGGTCGAGGAGTGGTAGCCGACATCTTAGTCGCTCCCAAAGGCATTCTGACAGTAAGACACACAGTAGTTCAAGCCCATCCCCTACCAGAAAACATCGAAAATCTGGAAGGGAGGAATTGAAAGGAGAGATGAACAAGATTAAGCATCCAAAATTCAATGGAGAACATAATAAGGAGGAATACGCCGAGACATGGTTGCTTGGCATGAAGAAATAATTCCAATTGTAGAATTATTCCGCCCATGCAGAAGGAAGAATTGCAATGTACCAACTGAAAGGAAAAGCATCCATGTGGTGGGATCAATTTGTGCAGGTGCAACACATCAGAGAGAAAGAGGTCAC
>JZKD02S1686036.1:76674-102424 GCA_000966675.3 Picea glauca
CTCATCTCATCATCAGGGACAATAAAATATTTTGTTGTCATGATGAGTGGTGGTCTATCATCAAAGACGGTAAAAACAAAAAAGATAAAACTTTGCCTAAAATTTTGATGATTTGAGTGTGTATGTTTTCACATTTGGTTATAATTGTTGAAGAATTTCTGGAAATAATCTGTGTAAATGATTTTGAAACGTCCAACCTTTAGAGTGGACACTCCACCCTATTGTCCAAAAATTTTGAAAATAAATTATGTAAATGCTTTTGAAACATTCAATGTTTAGAGTGGACACTCCACCCTATTGTCTAAAAATTTCTGAAAATAAATTGTGTAAATGCTTTTGAAACTCCAACATTTAGAGTCCATACAGTTTATTTCCAAAAATTCTTCGACAATTATAACCAACTGTGAAAACATATACACTCAAATCATCAAATTTTACTCAAATGACTCCAGATTTCCAGATTAACAAGCATACAAGAAAAAATAGGCACCTATATCATTTTGACCATGGATTCCTTTGATGGAGGAGCCCCCCAACCAATTTCCAGCAGACACTAGTGCTCCAGACACCTTCCATCCCGAGCGGGAGGCCAGGGAAGAAAACACTTGCATAATTGAGGAGGAATTCCTCCACCTCGACCCCGAGGACACACACAATTCAAAAATTTAGGGGAGGTGGAGGCAGTGGAGGAGCACGAGACAGAGGAGAGACTTGGGACAATGAAGCATTCAGGCGAGGCGATGGCAGTCAGTGGCTTGGAGGTTGAGGGTGGCCCAGTCCTAATGCCACCACCACTCACGACAATCCTAGATATCTGCTAGGAACCACTACCCTTTTTCCATCCGGAGCAGCTAGCGCTCATGTTTGAGCTTAGAAGCCACATGGAAGATCAAATTCACCGTGACACCCTCATACATCAACAAATTGATTTGTTGTATGAGGCTTACTCGAATGCACCAGCAGCCTAGAGGTGTCTAACTTGCACCATGCCATTTGTGCTCCATCCTAGGAATGACCCTCTCGACGATGACCCCAATGACGCAACCTCCGATGAAAACGGGTAACTCAATGGCTTAGCTATCAGTTCGGCTCCTTGCACTGCTACAACACAATTTCAATTTCATGTTCATGTCCTTGTTTTACAGTTTGACTGTTAATTTTCAGTTTAATCTTCATGGTTTCTCTGCACAGTGGTGCAAAGACTAAAACCCACCACCTACTCTAGTTTCTATTTGGAAGGGCAGATGGCGGATTGACAATTTTAACAATGACATCACAGTCTGCCATCTGTTCCAGTTTTCGCTAATTTGGCAGAACATCTGGAAGATTGTTGCCATGTTCTTTTTTGTATTGAAAAAGTTTTAATAGGATTTTCCCTCTTTTTATTCACGAAAAAAAAAGAGCTAGAAGAAAAAATAACCAACAATTTGACCCTTAGTAATATGGAAAAAAATTTGGATATCAAACCCATCAAAGAGGAAATGAATAAGATAATCGAACTGGACCATGAGTGTAACAAAAGAGTCTTGAACCTCATAATTTTTGGTATAAAAGAACAACAAAAGGAGGATACACTAGAAATAGTAAAAAAATAATTAAATAATAAATCACAAATTGATACAACTTACCTCATAGAAGCAATGAGGCTAGGAACAATAATTGATCACAAAGATAGGTTGATCCTTGTCAAAGTAAGTTGTAATGACCATAAATATAACATAATTAGTAAATCTCCGAGCTTAATAGGGTCAGGAATATTTATAAATGAAGACCTCATTCTCGAAGACCAAGCTAAATTAAGGAAGGAATCTCAAAAGGTAAAAGAATCCAGGAAAGAAGGAAAATGGGCAATAATTAGAAATCAAAAATCTATTGTTAGGGATAGAGACCAGAAGGATAATAATAAATAGGAATTTGGGACAGTCAGGATCATTTTTGTTAAAGTTTCTGCTATTATTAGGTTACTTTCAATTTACTAGATAACAATAGCATAGATAGGATCACTGAGAGAAACACAATCACAAGAGTACACAAGCATTTATCCTGGGAAACCCTCAAGGGGAAGAAAACCCAACAAAACTTTCTTAATATAGATAGCCAATACAATGCCAAGACAATGAACCAAGCAACACAAAAATTCCTCTCCCAAGGATGCGCCTCTCTTTCTCTTCCTTCTTCCGACAACTGGTAACTGCAGCTTCCTTCAATACTTGCGCACTAGATGAGTGAGCTGAGTGTGTGTCAAAATGAGGCACTGACGTCTCTTATTTATACAATCAGGCAGGTGCTGAACAAGTGTCTTTTCACTGGCAGGCCGACTTCTCATTCTGGGTGTTTATAACCACTTTAATATATTATGGGGCCGTCTTTTCATTTAGCCTATTACAATTAGGGTTTGACCAATCTGAAAAAGGGGATTTGGTCAATTACAATGCCCGACATGATCAATCCACAAAAGGGGATTGATCTAATCAATAATAAATATATTTTATCTTTATCCACAAAAGGGGATAAGAATATTATTTGCATTTAAACAATATTTTAACACTCCCTCTTAACAAGAAGGATATTCTTTATCTTTTGACAGGTCACCGGATGTCAACATCAACTAAGAAACAACATCCACTAGATAGCATCATCAACTGGGAAACATCATCAACTGGGTAACATCATCAATTGGATAACATGAGGCATCAACATAATCCACTTGGTCATCTGGCATCATGATCACTGACTGGCATATCTATAAGTCATTAGAAGTTTTGTTCTCTTTATCTTCGTGCATAAGATACTCTTTCTTTCTTTCGTCTTCATGCATAAGATACTTCTTTCTTATATTCACACATAAGATATCTTATCTTCACACAAAAGATGTCTTATCTTCACATAAAAGATGTCTTATCTTCACACATAAGATATTCTATGAGTTTTTCCTTTTCTTTTATGTTCTCCCTTTTCTTGTAGTCATATATCTCACCCATGCAATGGGGAGGACTACTACCATAGCTTCACTCCTAGTCATCCCACATGAAATAGAGAAGCTAAGATGCTATCCTGGGCAAGACTAGACTCCCTTTCCATGATCCATGCAGGATCATGACACAAACCTCAAGAGCCAATAAACCATTCCGCATGGTCAAGGTTTGTGTTCTAGGCTACTCCATCCTTGGCCAGAGGAGAGTATTTCCTCGCTGCCCCTTGGAGAAACATCCACATTCCTCTCTATGAGGGTGGTCACACCCCTCTCTACGAGGGTATTCTAGCATGTCCCTAGAGTATCCAAAACTCAACACTTGAACATAGGCCAACCTTGGAAAATTTCTCATTCCCCTTCTCTACGAAGGTCTCTTCTCTTTCTCCTTCTCTATGAAGGTCTACCTGTGGGATTGCTCATTCCTTATCTGCGAAGGTCTCTTCCTTCTCTATGAAGGTATAGCTATGGGATCCAAAAAAAATATCTTGTGGTCCAAAATATTTCAATGGTATAATACCATGCTACCAATCTGTTGGGCACCATCGATCTACTGGATAAATTTCATCTTGATCAAAATATCTAGGCACCATCCATCTGCTTTCCTAACTACATCAAATCACAATATTCTATTTCGAACTCGGAGACATAGCTCCCTCTTGCACCAAACTGACAGTTTCTAATCATCATCCTTGAAGTTCTCTTCTGTAATATCCTGGGTGCCTTCTTGAGTTCACATATTTCTTTCTTTCTGTCTTCATACTAGATCAACCTCCTCCCTCTACATCTATAAGAATGGTACTAGAGAAACATGTAGTTACCTTCATCTCATCCACTATATCCGAGTATACATCTTTTTCTTCATCTTGAATATTTTTTCTCTTCATCTTTAGGAGCCTCTTGCTCCTATATAAATACTGAATATTGTCTGGTCTTTACTGACTGTCATAATATCATACGTCCTTCTCGTGTTGTCTAACTTCTGCCAGTCATGGCATAAGTTCTTTCTTCTGAGACTTGTAAACTTACTTACAATATCCTTTCTTTGTCACTCTCATGAGTGATCATACATGAAATAAATATTTTATCTCTTTCTTCATCCTCTTCTTTGATACTTCCTTCATAAGTCTGCATAGACACTAAAATAAAATGAGGTTAATTAACATTCTCACAAAAAACTAACTTGTAATGAGAAGGTATTAAAGTAAACAAGATACTAAAAATAAACATGAATACTTATCTTTTGTTTTTGTGTGGGGAGGCTCTACAGACTCCACCATTTGCTTTCTTTCTTCAGATCAACTATCTTCAACTTAAAGTACATAATCCTTAATTTCTGCTAGAGATTTCTTTGATGGAGTAGATTCCTCTTCTTCTACCACATGTGCTTGATACTTTTTTTTCCCTTTTCCTTGAGGAAAGTCATAGGAAAAGTGTCCCAACTTTTGACAGTTGTAGCATCTGATATTTAAAACATCTTTCTTATTGTTTGGAACTCTTACGGAGTTAGCTTCTTTATTGTTCTTCCCGAAGGAACTTCTTTTGTTCTTTTGAGCTATACGAGCTTCCTCTTCATCCACAATTAATCTCTTCTGTTAGTCTGCAAGTCTAGATTCTTCGTGTGTGCAATCTGCCCATACCTTATCAAACTTGGGTAACTTGCTTCTTGCACACAATCCTTGTACAAAAGGAATCCAAAATGTTGGAAATCCATTTAGGGTTGTGGTTACAAGTTCTTTGTCACTAATGACATCTCCAATAGATGCAAGCTGATCTCTGATCTGAGAAACTCTCATAAGATAGGATGTGACAGATTCTGAGTTGTCCATCTTCATATTACGAAGCTGCTTTCTTAAGGTAATATTCCAGCTAATGTCTTTGCTTTCATATAATCTGTTGAGTGCTTCATACATTTTCCTTGTTGTCTGTAGTTCGGATATATGAGGGATCAAGTGATCTTTTACTGAATTTGACACGATTCTCTTTGCTTTCTTTTCATTCTTCTTATGCTTGGTCTTTTGCTCTTCTTCATCTGGTTCTGGTGCACCCACTATAACATGTTCTAGGAGATCATTCTCATCTAGAATCATCTGCAACCTATGCTTCCAAGATCTAAAGTTTCTAGATCCTTCTAGCCTATCTTCTACCCTCATGCTGGTAGCCATTCTTTCTTGCAGTAAAAGCCCTAGCCCTCCGGGCTATAGAAATAATAAAAAAAACAAATTTCTTGGATCTGAAAACTGAACTCACCCAAAGATGTGCTAGACTGAGGCGAGTATGTTGGTACAACCAGATTTCTAAAAATCCAAATTTTACCCCTTCAAACTTGATTTGCGGATTTTTGGACTGGTGCTTCTGGTTTTCTGGTACTCTGGTACTTCTGATACTCTAGTTTTCTGGTACTTCTGGTACTTTGTGAAAACTAAGGTTTCACTTTCTGAGAGATCCAGCCACTGAAAATGTGCACTGAAGATGCCAAAATGTTCCTTGAGGTAGGGCACACCTTTCTAGATGGATTTGGGGCTGAACTTCTTCTTCAATAAAAATCCCTAATTTTCTTGTACGACAAGAGTGATGTTTTTCTTTTTCCTGTGAAAGATGCTCTCTTCAGCTTAGCTCTGATACCATGTTAAAGTTTCTGCTATTATTAGATTACTTTCAATTTACTAGATAACAATAACATATATAGGATCACTGAGAGAAACACAATCACAAGAGTACACAAGCATTTATCCCGAGAAACCCTCAAGGGGAAGAAAACCCAACAAAACTTCCTTAATATAGATAGCCAATACAATGCCAAGACAATGAACCAAGAAACACATAAATTCCTCTCCCAAGGATGCACCTTTGTTTCTCTTCCTGCTTCTGACAACTGGTAACTGCAACTTCCTTAAATACTTATGCACTAGATGAGTGAGCTGAGTGTGTGTCCAAATGAGGTGTTGACCTCTCTTATTTGTACAATTTGGCAGGTCCCGAACAAGTGTCTTTTCATTGGGAGGGCCGACTTCTCATTCTGGGTGGTTATAACCACTTTAATATATTCTGGGTTTGTCTTTTCATGTAGCCTATTAAAATTAGGGTTTGACCAATCCACAAAAGGGTATTTGGTCAATTACAATGCTTGACATGATCAATCCACAAAAGGGGATTGATCTAATCAATAATAAATATATTTTATCTTTATCCACAAAAGGGGATAAGAATATTCTTTGCAGTTACACAATATTTTAACACTTTTTTGGAATTGTCATGGCTTTCCATGGCACAAAGGTCCTATGATAAGTTGGATCCCAAGTGATATTGATATTATATGTCTAGTTGAAATTTGGGAGCATGAGGAGTCTAAGGTCCCTAACATGGAAGGATTTTTCTTGTAGTCGGCATGGAACAAAAAATCTCACCATACATGGATATGAGGCATAGATTGTTATATTAGAAAGAGCATTTCTCCTCAAATTCAACTTCATAAGATTGACCCTCTTAATCAATACCTTTGGATAGAAATTTCATACACCAATGCCAAGAAGATATATATAGAAATTTGATATTTTGCACCTATTAATTATACCTTTTATAAGAAAAACAATCTAGATAACAATTGTCCCTATAATAATTTAGAACAAGATATTTATAGTTTGAAAAATGAAGGTAATATCCTCATGCTAGGTGACTTTAATGCTAGGATCACAACTAAACAAGATACTCTTTTAAGTAATGACTCCAACCATAATCCTTTATGGCTAGATGAGGACCTTGTTTTATCTAATAGCTACAAAAGAAGCACTGAAGACCTAATTGAGAATTTGTTTGGTACTGAGTTGGTCAAGCTCTGCATCTCTCAATACCTAATAATTTGGAATTCAGTAATGAAGTGGCCAAACTCCAACTAGATGACTTGTATTCATGGGCTAGGTAGTAGTGTTGTATATTATGTGATATCTGATATCCTCGTTTCCAACCAAATAAAAACTTTTTACCTTTTAAATGACCACGAGCCTGAATTTTGATCATAAACCTTTAAACCTAACTCTAAACTTTTCCATGCATAGTGTTAGAACACATACAATTTTGAACTTTTGAGCTTTATACTTTTCGCCTCACGAAAATATGATTTTACCCAAAGAAAGCAAAAACTTGGTAAATGAAATTTTAATTTTAAATCAAATTCATCGCTGGTTAGTTAATAATAAGGTGTGCACGATATATGCCATTGATGAGTTTTCCATTTTGATCGAATGATCCTAATACCCTCCAGAGTTTTGGAGCCGCTTGAATTTTAAAGAGGTAAATATCTAATGGTCACTTTGGAGTTTCGTGCTTCAGATGTTTCAATAAGTATTAACAATAAAAACTCTAAAACTCTAAAACATGAAGGTGTCTTCTCACAACTTTTCCTAAACCTTTTAAAGGAACAAGTTGTAGGACACGTGTACCTTTTGAGTCTTTCCTGAGTTGAGACATGGCACCCATTTTTTGACATTTTCATTGGAGGATTCACACGATTCCAAGTAACATGTGGCACCTCTATTTTCTCAACACGTCATCCTGAATGACGTCATTTGTACCACATCACAGTGGGGGATGATCCTTCAGGAATTTAATAAAGAGTGAATTTACGAATCATTGAAACATCAAAATGCTGAAGTATTGAACATTAAATAGTTAATTTGATCATGATCAAGAGATAATTAATGACTCTGTAGTTTGGATTTTAGACCTTTCCCCTGTATCATAGTCTAAAATTTCTGAAGTTTGAACTTCTGAAATACTTAAAATTAAGTGCAATTAATTAAGAATTAAGATCAATTATTAGATCATTAATTGCTTTGCAGTTTCGGGTTTCGGGGAGTTCCCCTTGAGATACATTAAAATCCCCCGATGTCCGAACTCCCCAAACACTTGAAGTTAACGCACCATTTTAAACATGATTAATTAATGTTTTAAAAGCGATTATCCGGAGATTAATCTTTCCACGGATTCAGGATTCGGGAGATTCCCACTCCGTCACATCTAAAACTCCCAAATGCGAACCATCAAAATATTGATGGCATTTATGGCTAATTAAGGATAATGATTCAAAAAAGGATTGTAGATTGTCAGGTAGACATCTCCATTAGTGTTAATAACTTCTTCGTTAGTGAGGTCATACAAAGATCAATGAATCTTGTTTGAATAAAAGCACTTCAATTTCAAATTCATTTTCACCTTTTTCAAATTAGCAGTTCTATCTATTGAAAAAATCATGAATTTTCTCTACAAAAGGTAACCTCACTTTGTTTCCTTAGAGATTATGGCACCACGAAAAATGAAAAAAAATCCTGATGTCGCAGGCGAGGATTTGAATCTGAATGTAGACATCCTTTCAGACACCACTCTGCGAGCCATATACACCGTTAAAATTGGACACAAGTTTCTGAGATATTGGAGCATGAAATCATCAACTGCCCGGAGGACTCCGCCAAAGAATAAGATGACTCTTATGCAGCTAAAATTAGACACATAACACAGTCATATTTTCACAAGATAGATGCACGAACGAGGCTCATGCCCTATAACGACATGATAAGTTGGGCCTTGGAACATGTTGACGTCCAGACCAGGAGCATCGCCAACCATCATCAGGAGGCCATCGACTCTTTTCGATCGGAACATCTGCAAGTAATGTATAAAATCTCTCCTAATCCTAAATATAATTACAATGCTGCATTCATTCTGGAGTTCGAGCAAAAGGAATGCGTCTAATATGTCAGGAGTTGTCATGATATAATCAGGTCTTGGTGGGGGCATGCAGAGAAATTTAGAACCGAAGCTCATGGTATATATACCATAGTGTTTGTTGAAACCAGGTCTTAAAACTTTTATCTTTAAGACTAAAAATTTTCTTTTCCGGGATTCGGATTTTCATAAGGTATAATTCTCGCTATCAGTCCCAAAATATCAGTTCCGAAATGGTTTTATTTTTTAATAATAAAAGGCATAAAGGTTAAGTGATTTTAAAGTCTCGATGCACGTTCTGTAAAGTACTTTTAATCACGATAAATTAAAACCCTAAAGGAGTTAATTAACAATATTTTAACCTTTCAGGATTCGGGTTTACTCAGAACAACACATTTTCAATACATTTCGAATCGTGAAATCCTGATCCCTAATTTCCCAAAATAAAATGGAAGTTAGTTCTTGATCCTGATTAATTAAATTGCCAATACCTAAGTTAAGGCTTAAACCAATCCCTTCGCGATTTCGGGATTCGGGGTTTGGTGGTGACATACCCCATGTAAGAGAGATCCCCGAAACCCCGAAACGTGAAGTCCCGACTCAATACCAAAGTTAAGGATTAAACCAATCCCTTCGCGATTTCGTGATTCGGGGTTAGGCGGTGACATACCTCATGTAAGTGAGATCCTCGAAACCCCGAAACACAAAGTCTCGACTCAATACCAAATTTAAGGCTTAAACTAATCCCTTCGCGATTTCGGGATTCAGGGTTTGGCGATGACATACCTCATGTAAGAAAGATCCACGAAACCCCGAAACGCGAAGTCCTGACTCAATACCAAAGTTTAAAATGAACTAACTTCGTTTTAAAAATACATTTAATGATAATTAAACTTCTTAGGTATTTTCATGTTTCGGGTTCCGTTGAATGAGATCTTTCGAAATTTGATTTTTGAATCACTGAAATATGGCCATATTAAGAACGAATAGTTTCTGTGACACAAATGCGTATCTCAGAAATATCCTCTACATTAAAGGTATCAAATTTTTGACAGCTGCATCAATACTTTCACCATAAAATGAGTTAAAGGAAAATTAAAGGTCTGTGTTTTAAACCTTATTCTCGCTTTTTCTATCAGGAGTAAGTCGCATCCACCTGAGCTTACATACCTCTCTTCTGTGACAAGTTTTCATTCCAATACAAGAGATATGGCACCAAAGAAGGGACCCAAGAAGAGTGAAGACACAACTGAGATTTCCAGCCTAGAGGGATATGTCATATCCAAAACCATGCCACATGCTATTGATTTGATCAAATCATGGAGACAAATCTATGAAAATCTGGACTACGAGATAAAAAATTCCCTAAATGATTCCGAGAATCACCTTCAGGACATAGCAGAATCGAAACTTCACAAGATTGCAACACGACCACGACTCATGGCATACAACGACATGATCAGTTGGGCTTTAGAGAAGGTTGATATTCCAACGAGAATCATTTTAAATGATCAAGGGGCCATTATCGACTCATTCAGACCCTAAACATATCCAAGTTATGTACAAACTCTCACCGAATCCTAAATTCATTTACAATGCTGAATTTATAGCTGAATTTCAGGGAAAGGAATGCACCGAGGTAGACCAAAATTACCCTGATTTAATCAAAGGTTGGTGTAGATGTCCATCAAAATTTAGGGTAGATACCCACAAAATTTATGCCACAGCTTCTTTGAATGAGTACATGGTTTATATAGCCATGATGCTATGCAGACTCTTCGGCAAAAAGAATCCCTGTCATTTCCCCACAGAACGGGTGCCCTTTTTAGAGGAAGCATCAGAAGGATATAGTTTCAACTTGTATAAGATTTTATCTGATAACATAGCCAAAGAGGTTTCAGATTACAAAGCTGCAAGATCCTGAGGTCAACCAGTGGCCTTTTACATGTCGGCATACATCATGGATGCAATTTGTTTTATGTCTCCTTCCCCCTGATGAAATGGAGTTGGAACACAACCTGCCTCGAACCCATTCACGAGTATCATTTTGAGATGTGGGAAGTAAACGCAAAAAAATAATTTTATGAAATTTGTCATTTCGTGGTAATACCAATGCATAAAATTTTTTTCGGCTATGACCCTCCTCGTATTTCTGAAACAGTTTCAAAAAACCTCAAGCCAATAGCAGACTGGTTCATTGAAGAAATCTTATCCTACATTAGGGTTTATGGGTGCTCAATCCCCCCTCATGTGCTTCCAAAATTCCTCTTGGATAGACTGGTATGTAGGGAAGTGGCACACCAAATAGTGAAAGGCGGTATTGGAATAGAGCTAAAAGCGACTCAAAAGAAGTCCTGGCCAATCTTCTCTGTGCACATCGAGAAATTTTCATTACAAAATTTGGGTCATTCGAAGGTGGAAGAAGAAGCACTTGAGGAAGTCAAATTGTTAAATATTGAGTACAAAAGGCATGAACCTTATCAACTAGTGAACAAACACTTGATACACTGCAATATGAAAGCATATGAACATGAGGATTCCCCTTGGGATGACATGTTCAAAGGGACTAAAACTTATAAAGAGGCATTGGAGTGAGTACAGACACTGTCGTCCGACCTGCAAGCTAGCTTTCAGACCTTTTAGAAGCATAGACGAAGTGGTCTACCCCAAGTACTACAAGGAGAAGAAATCACCCTTCCCCAGGAGCAAGAAGGTGTTCCCCCAGGCTTCGAATAGGAAGCATAGAAGAAGGAAAATCTCGAAAAAATCCCACAGGATACAAAAATCCCCCCACCAAACAAAGAGACCTTACAGACAAAGAAAGTAGAGACGAAAGCAGATAAAAGGTTCGGAAGACCACCCAATTCTAGTAAGATTAATCCCCCTTCATCACCTGGTGTTGATGTCAATACGCCTAAGGCAATAACAAGGAAAGTATCTACAGAGCTAGGAAGTCCCATAGCTTCCTTAACCCCCTTACAGTCCGCTTTTAAATTCCCACAGACAACAGTTCTATTTGTTGATGACCTCACCTCTATCCCTATATATGAGATTCCTCCTTCTGATTATTTTTTCAGTAGAAAAAGGAAGGCCATCCTAAAACAAGAGATGCATAAGAAGGAGGGGAATATGGTAAAAAAGCATAAAGTCTTGATAGATGGACATAAATTGGAGGAGGAAGATTTCGCTACAGAAATAGCAGGTTCCATGGGAGCCATGGAAACAACAAACCTTTTTACCATGGGAAACATGAGAACGAGGATAAATAAGAGTGATAACATGATAGCTCAATTACAAGATCAGTTAAACAATGCTCAGGAGAACATCAGAGAAGAGGTGAGTAAAATCTTGGAGTAGACCAGGGATGCCAAATGGATAGAAATTCAATTACTCGAAACAAGCTTGGATGAAATGAACCAGAAGATACAAGAAAGTCAGGCACAGGTTACATAGAAAAAGGAGCATGCATAACAGTTACATGCTAAGTTAAATTTGATGGAAGGTCAGGTCATAGATCTAAAATATTTTTAGGCCCAATCACTGGAAGTTCATTCAAAAATAGAAGTTGAACAACAGAAATTGATTTCCAAGACAAAGATTATTTAGAGTTACTTTCAAGAAGAAGATAATGCCTTTGATAATATTATCCTAAAGGAAAAAGAAGCCAAAGCAGCTAGGATTACTCTCCAAAAGACAATCATATATTCGGCAAGTGAAGAGACATCCAAAACTATGAAATTTTCAGCCACAGAGCAAATCAGAGGTGACATCATGCTCAATCTATGGGAAACTAACATAACTGAAAACAAAAGAATAGTTAAGGAAATTAGAGATGTCTGTGAAGATTTTTTTGATCTTTTAGACAAAGGATCATTGAACATTGGAAAAGGAAATTGTACAGGACTTCTGGGACAGATTAATATTGTAAGACATCAATTAAATTTTAGAGAAAATTTGAGTGAAATTCAAACAGAAATATCACAGCTAGGGAAAATGGATGTCACCCTAATAGATAGGTTGTTAGTTGATCCCAACTTAAAACCGCAGTCGATAAAGTTTGCAGATAAAGGAGTTGAAGATCGTCTTTCCAAGATACAGAGAAAGGTTTATCTGTTCGAAGCAAAAGACCTTCCATAACCCCCCATAAATTTTACACAGTTTCTGGAGAGATGCATTGAATGTATTATATCAAAAGAAGGAGAGTCATCGAAAAAGTAAAAGTATCATTTGGAAGATCTTTACTTCCAAGAAAACAGAAAAAGTGGAGATGATCATGAAAACGGTTTCTGATCTATTTTAAAAAAAAATAGTTAGTCACTAGGAATTAGAAATCACCAACCATCTTAAGATTGGTAGTTTCGTATAAATATAACTTTTCAAGACTAAGAGAGGGCTTTTTTATGGAGGATATTGTAAAGAGAAAATTTCATTTTGCCAGAATTAATACAATATAGATTGAAGATTCCAGATCTTTTCAAGCTTGAGTTATGTGTTTCTCTGTCATTTCATCTTTTATTTCATACCTTCGTTACATGCTTTCATGATGTAACTTCTATTGTGGCGATTGAACATTCAGATTATCTAACCATTTGTAGTTTCTCCTCTGTATCAGCCGTAAGCGGATATAATACCTATGAACGTTTTATAACTCTGAAATTATATACTTCTTCAAAGTTACCATCCCTCTTTCTCCGATTAGCATAAAATGAGATTCCTCTTTAATTGATGCCTCATTTTTGTTATACAATTATATATTTATTTTTCTTTCTTCATTCCATGCACTATCTCTTTTAAATTTGACTCAGATACTAGAAACAACCTTCATTTTTGTTATACTATTGATTCATAATTGTGAAGTTTTATTTTTATTATTTCAAACTAGAAATTTGCGACCCTGGAAAATTCTTTTGACTTACAAAAAGGAAATCCTTAGCTTTCATGACTGTTCCAATTACCAGACAACCTAATATAGAACCCAGTTTATCAGATCAGACAAGCATCATGTTAAACCTATTCGATACCATCTTACAAATAGAAAATACATGAGTAGAACTTGAACTCTCATGGAAAGGGATATTAGCATCCAAGAACAATGGGAAGCTAGACAAAGACAATTAAGGAACCAACCTTGATCCCACTTTCCATTAAACTGATCTTTTTACCCATCAGCGATCTCTAACTTTTCAGATGCCTTGATGGTGTATTTTAGAGCCTTAAAGTATAAACTCAGGAACAACATCTTTTTGGCACCGTTGTCAGGGAGGAAGAAACAAATCTTTTCTCTAGGAATAATGACATTGACACTTTCTTTCTTTGATAGTGAACAAAGATCGAAAAACAATCTAAGGCTACCTTTATATTTCACTTTATGACTCTACGATAAGTAAACTGGCTATTAGCCGAAAGAACACCGGAAAGAACCCAAACAACAAGAAAACCTCGCCAGTATCTGATACGGAAAAGATTTTAAAATCATGAAGATCCCTTAGACAAATAGTTTCAACTACACATACCATCTGTCAACCAAATTATACATGGTCGAATGTCAAAGGAACACTTGAGAGATCCATCTCCCTCCCCCTCGCAATCGATACATTTTATTTTCCCGAAGTGCACACCCCTACTACCAAGCACTCTGATGAATGCCCTATGTATCCTGATTTAATCCCCATTGATTCTCCGATATATTCGTCTTACAAGTCTGGATAAACAAGTTCTTTTCATCTTGGGCCTTCTTTCTCCAGTTTCCTATGCCTTGACGATCATTTCCTCACAACCTTTCTGTCACATTCCAGCACAACCAAAAATCTACCTAGCTTCCGTGAGCTTTCTCCTCATACACTTCGAGTTTCAGCCTCAAATCCATCAATGGATGCACACGGAGATGCGGGGGCTGGAGGTGGTGTTGTAGGTGGTTCCGCAGGGGGAGCAACAGGTGGCCAAGTACCACTCCATGGAATTTTCGCTAAGGTGGCTGAAAGATATGCCCCTCTTGTCCTCCTGGTTCCCCTACATGACCTTCCAGAAAATTACATGAAAAATCTCCCAAAATTCACAGGGGAAGGCGATTTGACCACACAAGAACACATCAATTTCTTTGACCAATTTGCTGACATCCTAGGACTTGAACACAAAGATGTATACTCTAGACTCTTGGTACAAAATTTCGAAGGGTAGGTCATAACCTGGTTCTGAGGCTTGGCAGTGGGATCTTTAAGGTCATACGATGAACTCGAAAGTGATTTCATCAGACAATGGGGAGAAAGGAAAGATCACCTCTATTATCTGACTGAATTTGGGGCTCTCAGAAAGAAAAATTCCGAATCGGTTCTCGATTTCACCCAAAGGTTTAATAAATTTTATAATAAAATTCCCATCGAGTTCAAACCTTCTCAGCCTACAGCGAAAGTAACTTTCATTGGAGCTTTTGACCCTGATTTCACTCTACTGTTAAGAGAGAGGAGATCAATAGACCTCACCAAGATGCAAGAAGATTCCCTAGAAATTGAATCAAACATGATGGCTACAGGAAAGCTAAAATCCAAAATGGAGACTGGAAACAAAGAAACTAGAAGGTATAGAGAAAAAGGAGGATCTTCTGGGTTAGGAAGATCTTCAGGAGACAAAATGGACGACATGGCTAGGATAATTAAAGAACTGTCTAATAAGATTTCGAAAATGGAATTAGACCAAACAAAAAATGACCATTTTCCCAGAAAATATTTCAAAAGGAATCCCAATCCTCAAGCCCCAAAAAGACATATTAAGAATGAGGATAAAAAAATCCCAACCCTCTTCAATAGTGAAAACTTCATTGGAGAGGAAGAATTAGAATATTTCGAGGAATTAGAGGAACATATAAACAATCTGGGTGATGATGACCCGCAACCCTATTTATCAAGACAAGATTATGAAAAATTCTTAAATAATTTAAATAGATTGGAAAATGACATAAACAACAATACTTCTGAAGATTTGACCTACCAGGGTATTGCAGATGGTATAATGGTTGAGCTTCACCAGAAGTACAATCTAAGGCCTAGAAACAAGAGTCTTGCAATCGCCCAAGCGAAAAATATATTTTTGAGGAGCGAGACAGATGAGACGGTTTCAAAAAATGCTGAAAAGCAGATTGAAAAAACTAACATAACGGACACGCAACCTACCAAGACTAAGGCAACTGAAACACCCACAGTCAAAACACAGAAAGAGAAAGCTCCTGCAACTGAAACAAAACCTTCACCACAAAAGAAAGTTGATAAGAAGGGGATTGAATCCCAAACCATAGAGAATGACAAAATTGGAGTGAATTTTAATCTGGAAAATGAAATCAATAAAATCAAGATCCCCATACCTCTTGTCGAGCTGGCAAAAAACCCAATCTACAGAAAACAAATTTCCAAGATGATTAGTTTTCCAGAAGACGAAAGCCAAGATGATTTCATTAACTTAGAATATGAAAAACCAAACATAGTTTTTGGTCCACATTTCGAAGGCGCCAAAGACATTGTTGCCCCCTTCTATATCATGTTAACCTTGTTCAACCAACTACTCCACAATTGTATGCTTGATTCTGGAGCATCCCACAATGTAATGCCTAAAGCCATTATGGATAAATTGGGTCTCAAAATCACTAGGCCTTATGGAGATCTATATTCATTTGGTTCAAGAAAATTTAAATGTATAGGCATGATTAAAGACTTGGTGGTAAATTTGGCACAAATACCTGCGAAAAGCATTCTCATGGATGTAGTGGTCGCCAATATCCCTTTGAAATATGGTATGCTGTTATCCAGATCCTGGGGTGCCAATCTAGGGGGATCTCTCCAACTTGACATGAAATATGCTACGATTCCAATTTTTGGAGGATAGTTCACATGCCTGTACAAAGAAACCAGGTTGGCATTCATGGTAAGTGATCCGCGCAACCCAAATAACCACCCTGTATATATTGCAAATCAAGATTTAGGTAATTGTATTTTATCCATTGATGATGATATTGATTTAGGTATAGATGAAAGTTGTATAGAAGAAAAAAAAGAAAAAGAAAAAAATAAAAAAAATGTATATAGCACTGGTGTGTGGAAGATGTTTTTTGACGGCGCTTCATCCTACTTTGGAGCTGGAGTTGGGGCACTCCTTGTGCCCCCTGATAATCAATTCGTAATCCCATTTTCCTATAGACTACAATGGAATGTAGACCACACTAATAATGTATGTGAGTATGAATTCTTAGTGTTAAGTTTAGAAGCCGCTAGGAGAATGAAAACAAAAAACCTCGAAATCTTTGGTGACGACGAGCTAATCGTAAAACAGGTAATCCGACAGTACCATGCCAAACATCCTAGGTTGAGGTCTTACAGGAATTGCATCTAGGATCTGATCGAAAATTTCTTCTCCTCTGTCAAAGTCCACTACATTCTAAGAACTGAAAACCAACAGGCTGATGCGTTAGCCAAAGAAACCTCAACATTCACACCTCCCACTGCTTTCAAACTAAAGTACCATATACAAATGAGACACTGAACTTCCATATCAAATAACATAGAACACTGACAGGTTTTTGAGGACAATGAACAACTGCACAAATTTTTAGAATCAATAGACGAGTTCGCCGAAATGCATGCCAACCAAGAAAACCAAAATGATCCTGTTTGGATGATGCAGGAAGGGGAAGACCCCCAAGAATTCCACGATAAAATCACCAATCATTGAATGCTTGTTCTAAAAAATAACCAGATCCCCAAGGGCCTGATTCCCTTAGAAAGGTTATTTAATAAATATGATATCCCTTTAAGGTCCACTTTACAACCTCAGCCTGAAGAGGTCGAGGAATGTGATATAGGTACCAAAGAAAAACCTCATTTGGTAAAACTATCCAAATACCTGTCCCCAGAAACCAAAAGTAAATACGCTGAGTTGCTTAGGAAGTATAAAGACGTTTTCACTTGGTCTTACGACGAATTGAGAACTTATGATACTTCTATAATCAAAAATAAAATTCCTTTGAAACCTGGTGTCAAGCCTTTTAAACAAAAACTAAAATAGATAAACCCTATCCTGCTACCAGTAATAGAAAAAGAAGTCAAAAAACTCTTGGATGCCAAAATCATCGTCCCACTAAGATATTCAGAGTGGGTGGCTAATTTAGTCCCAGTAAGAAAGACAAATGGTGAAATCAGACTGTGTGTTGATTTTAGAAACCTGAACTGGTCATCACTCAAAGACAATTATCCATTGCCTAAGATCAAACACGTTTTAGAGAAAGTAGTTGGAGCTAACAGAATGTCAATGATTGATGGTTTTTCAGGTTACAATCAGATTGCTGTACACCAATATGATAAGGAAAAAACCGCTTTCACTACCCCTTGGGGTACCTTCATGTACGATAAAATGCCTTTCGGCTTGATGAATGCGGGGGAAACCTTCTAGTGAGACATGGACATCGCCTTCGTGGGTGAGAGAGATAAATTCTTTGTTATTTATCTCGATGATCTGACTGTCTTTTCAAAATCTGATGCGGAACATCTAGTACACCTAAAGCAAAATTTTGAGAAGTGTCATAAATTTGGTTTGTCCCTCAATCCCCAAAAATCTCATTTCGCTATGCAAGAAGGTAAGATATTAGGTCATATAGTGTCTAAAGATGGAATCAAAATCGATCCCAAAATAATTGAAGCAATAGACACTATAAATATCCCTAGAAATGTAAAATAAATTCAATCTTTCTTAGGAAAAATAAATTTCTTGAGAAGATTCATCCCTAAATTCGTTGAAATTGTGAAGCTGATCACATATATGTTGAAAAAGAACAGTGAGACGAAGTGGAAAAGTGAAGCCAAATCATCTTTTCAACGAATCAAGAAAATTATTAGCGAAGCGCCAGTCTTGGCAAGTCCCAATTACACAAAAGAATTTTTGATTTTTTCCTTCGCTTCTGAATATACTATCACAACTATATTGTTATAGAAAAATGAAGAAGTCTTTGAACAAACCATTGCTTTTTTTAGTAAAAGTATGAGAGATGCTGAGTTGAAATATAATATACTAGAAAAAAAGGCTTATGCAATGGTAAATGTTCTCAAGGCCTTCATAACATACGTATTACATTCGAAGATCATAGCCTATGTTCCTACCAGCTCTGTCAAAGACATACTGGTTCAACTAGATAGTGATGGGAGAAGAGGCAGATGGTTGGCTAAGATTCAAGAGTTTGATCTTGAAGTCAAACCAACAAAACTCATTAAAGTCCAAGGTATTTCTAAATTGTTAGCCGAATCCAACTTGCAGGCACTTGGTATAAATTAGCTATAAGAAGACAAGGATTTCCTAGAGATAAATGAACTCAATTTCGCTACACCTTTGGTTGAGATAGACGACAAGTTTTCTTCTTCAGTCTGATACCACGATATTGTTTCTTACCTATTGACTCTTAAATGTCCTAGTGAACTAACCCCATCTAAATCCACGACATTGAAACTACATGCTATAAAATATTGTATTATATATGAAAAATTATATTGGAAGGATCCCCTGGGTTTCTTGTTGAGCTGTTTAGTCGAGACCGAAACTAAAAAGGTTATAGATGAGTTCCATGAGGGAGTGTGTGGAGGACACCAGGCTTGGTGAGCCACAACTTATAAAATCTTAAGAGCTGGATATTACTGGCCCAAACTTTTCACAGATGTAAACACCAAAGTCTGAACTTACGTTCCCTATCAGTTATTTATAGGTAAATAGAAAGTCCCATCTTTACCTCTAATTCCAGTTAAAACCGAAGCCCCTTTTCAACAATGGTGTCTTGATTTCATCGGAGAGATTCACCCACATTCCAGTGCTCAACAAAGGTGGATTCTAACCACTACGGACTATTTTACTAAGTGGGTGGAAGCTATTCCCACAATAAACGCAACCGACGCAGTTGTAATCAATTTTATAGAAGAAAATATTTTATGCAGATTCGACTATCCCCGAAAGATAGTCACCGACAATGCACAAGCGTTTAAATCGATGGCTATGATAAGATTTTTCCAAAAATTCAACATCATATCAGGTTACTCCAAAACTTATTATCCATAGGGAAACGATTTAGCTGAGTCATCTAACAAAAGTTTGACAACCGTGATCAAAAGAATATTGACTGAGAACAAGAAGATGTGGCATATCCATTTGAAATACGCTCTATGGGCCAATAGGATAAGTACCAAAAGGGAAATTGGAATGTCCCCTTTTTAGATGGTATATGGCACTGATGTTAAGCGACACGAGAGATCCCTCTCTAAGCTGAGAAGGCTAGTACCCAACTCTAAAGTTGGTTTGTAGGTTACCTCTGTCATTTTTTTTATCAGCCAAACAAATTTATAGAGTGATAACATGTCATATAAATAGGACTTTGGAGATGTTTTTATTTGGTATTTTATCATGTCAATCCATTATGATAGGTACTAATCTAGAAACTGACATATAGGTTATATTCCCCCCCTCTACATTTTTCATTATCCATTTCTTGGTTCATTTTTCATTACAATCAACCACACTAAGTTCCAACAAGAAGATTTATTTTCCATTTAGAAGTGTTGTAATTCATGTGGTAGAGCCTATCATTAATGCATGTACTATTTAGAATCTCAACTGCAATTTGGTACCCATGTTGAAGTATTTTCATAGGTTCAAGATCCCTCTTAGTCCCACCATGACTTTGTGTTGAAGCCACATCACTTCTTCTCAGTCTTCTTTTGGTCAGTACTCACGGGGCTCCCAAATTTATGTGTTGTGTTGTAATACTGCATTGAATTTTCTTTCTTGCACTTTTGAGCCTAATGAAATCTTCAACTTGTTATCGTTTAGCCTATTGCTCATGCATTCTCTCTAGTTTCCATCCTTTTAATTTGTTTCCTTTGTGAGTTCAAAACTGTATCCCTGGAAGAAACATTTCCTCAAGTGTCCATATCCTGCATGTGTTACTTGCATTGAGAATATGCATGTTTCCTGTGCTTGGAACTAATTTTCTTGTATGAAACACTCATATCCTCCACTGTATTATAGAATTCTTTTATTCTTTTTTCAGGCTTTATAATAATAAAAAGACAAAACAATTAAATATAAAAAAAGAGGATGGGAAAAAATCAAGTTCTTAGTTTGGTAGAAGTCATGTCCCTCTTGAACAAAGAACTAAGTTTTGAGTCCTTTTCTCATCCGATTGGGTTTTTAGAATGGATTTAGGACAATGAAACTTGTTCATTGAGTATTTACTCCTATGACTAGTTATTCTTCCAGTCACTATGTAGAGTCTGTTATGCCTCCTATGTCATAGAATTGTGTCATTGTTCATTATTGAGTCTATGCTTCCCAAGTCATTTTTATGTCATGATTTTGTTCAAGGTAAGTTCTAGCCTACACCAACCACTCCTTAGAATTCTTGACTTTTCATGTCAGACTTCCCATGTCAAGTAATTCTTAGAATCAACCAAAAACTATGTCTTATACTCGTGCTAGTATGGAAGGTACCCATTGAATATCCAACAAGTGAATATTATTGAAACTCTAAAGTTATTTCATTTCAAAATGTGACAAAAATATTACATATGCAATGGTATCATGGATGATGCATGTAAGGAAACGTGTTGAGAAAAAATGGGGCAATATGAAAGACAACATCTTTTCATCATTTTCACATAGAATAGAATTAGAACAACTAATACATGAAATTCAACCATTAATATTTTCAAGCACACACAAATTCATGGATACACTTGATGAATATCTATTGATGGTGATGACTTCATATTTATACTTCATCATTGGGGTGTGACACTCACTATCACTTGCTATCTTATGTATTGCAGTGCAAGCCGACCCAACCATCTCAATCCCAACTTATTTGGTTCTAGAATGAAGTGATGGTGATGACTTCATATTTATAATTCATCATTGGGGTGTGAAACTCACTATCACTTGCTATCTTCGATAGATAGATTTTAATCGTACCTTAGCCACAAATTATAATTACTTGTGATGTTTTTTAAATAAGTGTTTAATGTGTTGATATCATCCCTGCAACATATCCACATATTTTACCATCATGGACGTCTCTCTCCATCTATATTAGTTGTGCCTTGCATTTGTCTTAGTAAGAGTTGCATTTTCTATAATGAGTTCAATAGTAAATTACCCGAAACCCTTGAAACTTGCATGAGTTTAAACAAAATTAGGCCAAGAGGCAATAAATTTGATGTATCAGTGTCGAGTTTGTTTTGGGGATATTTTTCACTTCTAACTATTGGAGCTCAAGAACAACAATTTTGAAGGAATTATTTCTCCCAACATTGACATTGCCACGATTTCTATGACAATGAAATATTTTTGCAGCCTTCAATAATATCAAAGGAAGGTTGGTATACCCTATAAACAATAATGGTCAGAAGCAAGAAACTATATTAAATAAAACAAGAATCATTATATCATGGTGGATACAAAGGTTAGGATAAAAAATAAATGGGTTGTGTTGGAGGCCATGAAGAAACAAATCACTGCAATTTTAGGACTGTCTTCTGAAGAAAGGGTTTACATATTTTTAATAAAAATTCTTGTGTAGCAATGGCTAATTTTAATTACATTGTGGATGATGACATGATTCCTCATAGGAAATTCTTGGAGACATTCTCTCACTTCATTGGAAAAAAAGGTAACATAACATTATTCTTAAGATCATTAGCTGCATTATTCCCTTCCACAATAAGGATTTCAACTTTCCTAGTTACTCAAAATTTAGTTCTAAAGAAGTTGTATTGTAGCTCTCTGATATCGCTTATAATATCTTTGTGGATGTTGTAATTCAAGTTGATTTTCTCTCTAGAAATTGGTTTATGTCAATTGAACTTGTCAAAATTGATCTAGGAGGATTCCCACAACTGATCCAAAATTTCCAGTGCAACTTGAATGAGATAAAAAAGACATGATATGAAAAATTTATGGCCTTCAGAAGTTGAAAGGAAAAACATGGGTGGAGGCTGACACATGGCACATCTAGAGGCTGACATGTGGCACACCCAGAGACTGACACGTTGCATACTCACAGGAAAAAACGTGGACTAATATTCAAATGACACGTGGAAAAATATGAAGGTAGCACATGGACCAATGATAGGTCGACACATGGACCTTCTAGAAAGCTTATGTGGCATTAAGCATGTGGTAGTGGAGTATTGCATGGAAGAGTGCATTGAGATTTGTGCACAAGGTTTATATATGGGTGGTTATATATTTATCCCAACCATACATTATTATTCCAAAATGTATGACATTAAACATGGAATTCGAATATAAACAATATGTTATATTTAGAATAAGATCCCACAAATTTTGAAATGACAAGAGTTGAACTCATGACCTTTCCCTTATAAAACTCCATGCTTTACAATTGTAACACAAGTCTGTCCTGTGTAGAATTATGCCCATATTTTCTTATAAAGTGAAGGACCAACAATATATTGTATGGAGAAAAAAAGCCATATAGCCTTTTTAATTGCTGGAATAAGCCAAGGAAAGTAACCAACAATACTCCTGCCCTCCTAGAATAATGTTGACGGAATTGTTTTACAGGTAGAAGATACTTTTGGATGTAAGAAGGTCATTTTGATGTACATTTCTCATCTTTTTAATGGATTAGTGTCACTATTTAATCGAATATGAAGATGTTTCCCACGAGGGGTGAACTCCATTAACAACTTCTTGTTATTGTCTTCTTTATTGCTATTTATTCTCCATTTATAGCCTTTTTAATTGTGGGAGGAAGCCAAGGAAAGTAACTAGCAATACTCCTGTCCTCCTAGAATAATGTTGAAGAAACATTTTTGTAGGTTGAAGATCCTTTTTGTTGTAAGAAGGTCATTTTGATGTATGTTTCTCATCTTTTTAATGGATTGGTATCAATGTTGAAGCGAATCCAGAGATGTAGCCCATGAGGGGTGAACTCCATTAGCAAATTGTTTTTATTGTCTTATTTATTTCTATCTATTCTCCATTTCCTTCTTTTTAATTTCTCATTAAACTTTATTAAGTCCATTTAATTAATAAAGTTACGGGAAATTACAATTAGCATAACAAAGTCGATTTAAGCTCTAATTTCAGATCAAGTTGGTATAAGAGTAGGTGTGATCAAGGATTTTCAAGTGTTGGTTTTGAATTCTAGCCAGGTCTAAGCTCAAGCGTGGAGAAGGATCACTTGAAGAGTACAATCTTGAGATTGGTACGAGATACACATTCTAACAACAAGCAATGGAACCTGAAAAAGAAGAAAACCTCACTGAGTATGAAAGAACGTTTTGGCAAGATTTTTTTGACATGAAATCGATGGTGGAAGAGTTATACAGAGAACAAAGAAAGAATGGAAAAGGCCCTAGTCAAGTGAAAAATGAAGGATTCAGTGGTGACCCTCCTCCAAATCCTCCTCTTTGTACTTCTTCTCCACCTCCACCTCCATCTCCATCTCAAATAAGGAAACCAGAAAAGACCGATTCCCAATTACCTTTGTTAAATTGGATGTAAAATTTGATTTGCCGATGTATAATGGTAAACTTAATGAAGAAAAGATAGATACTTTGATCAAGTAGATTAAAGTCTACTGCAGGGTTCATATAATTGTGGATGAAGAAGAAAAGGTCTAGCTAGCTACTCTTCGACTGGGAGGCACAACACTGATATGGTGTGAGAGTAAGATTCAATAAGGTAAAGAGATGTCTTCTTCGTATGAGTTTACTTTTGCATTAAAAAAACAATTCTACCCATTAGGAAATATGAAACAACCAATAATGGATTGGAAAAATTTAAGGCAAGGTAGAAAACAAAATGTGCAAGATTATACACAAGAGTTTACAAAGAGGGAATTAAATTTGGTAATTCATCTTTATATGCAAGAAACTCTTTTGAAGTATATTGGTGGGTTACATATTTATTTGAGACATACCATTCTTATTTTTAACCCAACTAATTTTGATTAAATTTGTGTCCAAGCTACTCACATTGAGTCAAGTGGAAAGAATGTCCAAGATGACTTTTCAGTAAAAACCATTTCAGTCAGTAGAAGGCAAGAACAAAGGAAAGGGTAAGGAGAAAAGAAAAAGTACAATTAAGAGGGAATATGACATACCTTGGTGTTTTCACATTGAAAAATGAAAGGACATAATGATGACAGGTGTTGGAAACTTCATCCAGAACTAAAGACAAAGTGGTTCAAAGATAAGAAGGGTAAGAAGAAGACTACAGATATAATCCAAGAGGATATTTGATCATATTCAGGTGATGAAACCAATATCATGGCCATTGTATTACAAGGTATATCTTATTATCCTATTTCTAGATATAATACTCATTCTTTAAACATTGAAATGATGCTCGATGAAAATAAAATAAGTGAGCTATTTTATATTAGAGTCATCTCAAAACTTACAAAGATTGATACACTCTTTGACAGTGGTTCACAAGATAATATTATTTATGAAGAAATTGTTAATACATTGTGACTTGAAACTAAGCCTCATCCAAAACCATATCCTTTAGGATGGGTATGTGAAGATGCTAAGTTGCAGGTATCTCAACAATGTAAACTCATATTTGCAATTACCTCTAAATTCATCACGATGAGGTAGAGTTATATTTTGTACCACTTGATATTTGTGGTATTGTTTTGGGAAGTCCTTATTTGTATGACACAAAAACTATCTTCTATAGGGAGGAAAATAAGTACCATCTCGAAAAGGATGGGATTGAGTATATTGTAAGAGCCCATCATGTGAAGTCTAAATTTTATCTTTCTACTATAGGAAAAATGAAAATATTGGTAAATGGAAGAAAAAATCTTGTACTCATGCATGTAAAATATAAGGATGATGATAAATCCAAAGCTTTATTGACTCAAGACTTGCATGCCAATACTATAACTTGTACTAGTGTTGACGGGCGAAACAGTCCATCCGTCAACTGGAAGAGTGGAACCGGTCCGGGGTTGTCTAAATAACCCAAGCCGTTTGGTATGGACCACCCTGACGAGTTTAACGGCTC
>JZKD02S1686036.1:108494-136880 GCA_000966675.3 Picea glauca
TGCGGGATTATCTCTGAGATGAAGGTGAAAAATAAGAATATCTCATATGTCCATGAATCTAGGCCCGAAGTCAAGAAATTCACAAACCAGACAGAATGGGAACCAAACACTTTGGTCGAAGCAGAACAACAGGATCCCCTAGCCACTGTATCACAAACAACCACACCACAGGTTCCGAAAGAGAAAAGGCCTAGGCAAGATTTTTCACCGCCTGTCACTGAAGTATCATCAGAAGAATTCCAATTGCATACCAAGAGGCTTAAAACTAGTTCATCTCCCGACCCGACTGGGGAAAAGGAAGTTCCATCTACTACAGTGACCAAGGTTGATAGGTTGCCCCTCAATGCAAGCCTCCAGCATATCATAACCTCAGTGTTGCCAAGAAATCTATAGATACTCCATCAACCACTCAGTCAGGCAAGATAGGACCAAAGCTGAGCATCTTTGAGAAATACGATCTGATCAACAAAAAGAATCAGACTCTGACCAGCAGTACTTGCACCTAGTTCTGGAAGTAGACGTCAACTACACAACATAGGCTGCTATAAGCATTTGACACTGAGAAGAGCAAAATGCATATGGAATTCCTCCAAGCACAGGTTCTGGATCCAAAGGTAATCACTGATTACAAAAGGGCCACTTTTGAATTCCAGACTAAGGATGTGCATACAACCGATCAGATGGATTTGCAGAAGCAAATAGGAGAAATGGTTTTATATACGTTGGCACATGCTTCCACTACTGTGTCCAAATTACAAGTGTCCCTGAACAACGTCCAAACACAGTTGAAGTTGGAGAAGATATCGTTCTTTGCCAAGGACAACAGGATCAAGACTTTGGAGGAATTGGTCCTTAAGATCAGGTACGATCCCTCGAATGTGAAAGAAACCGAGGAGATGATTAAAAAGAAAAATGCTGACATAGCCTCCTTAACGAAACAATTGAAACTCCCACCAACAGAGGATTCGTAGGCGAAGGAAATAGCAGAGACGGAAGGAGAAAAAGATGAAATTCTCAAACTAATCATGGAGCAGAATGCACAACTAAAGGAAATGGAAGCTGAGATGGAGAAGCTAGTAAAAGAGAAAGAACAATTGAAGCCAATGGAATTCATTCCATTGAGTGCATTTCCACTTTCAGAAGTGAGAACAACATCAGTAACAGAAGTCTCATCGACAAATCCACTGACATCTCTGGAAAAGACAGTCGAATTGGCCAAATCTATGGAAGAGATGAACCTGCAGGAAATAGAAATTAGCAGGCTCAAAAAGGAGATTGAGAACCTTTAGGAACTCAAATATTCCTATCAGATCAGCCTCTCCAAGGAAAAGTAGGTGTCAGACAAGCTCAAACAAGAGTTACAACAGCTACAGAAGCAAACAGTGGCAGGTAAAACTCTGGCCGAAGTTAGAGAAAGTGTCTGGACAGACATCACCAAGTCTATGAATGAGATATGGCCAATGATATAGATAATGTTTGAGAAAAATGAATTGGTGCAGAGAAGAAAAGAGGCCATTGAGAAGATCAGATCGAAATTGGGAGAGATGCCCATACAGGATAATCAAATCATCAAGTTCCTAAATTCTAAGACCAGGGAGGAGCTGGAAGAGTTGAAAATTGAATATAGAACAGAGACCATCCTTGAGGTCAAGAGAGTTTTGACCAAGAGAGGATTGATGCTTCAACTGGAAGAAAAGGTTCAGGTCATGGACCTAGGGGTACAAAGTTTTTTCAGTAATATTGAGGTTCTACAGAAGAAAGGTCTTCCTGGTCTGAAGGTAATTAATGACAAATTGATGACACTCCCAGACTACAAAAAGAAACTCGCCGATGTGGCTAAGGACAGTTCAATGTTTTCAGGAATTCAAGGCAGCATCACTGGCAAGGCATTTCTAGATGCACTTCAGTTGGACATTAGTATTCAACATGAGATTCGATACATCTTCATCACCAAACCTACCTTCGCCAAGTACACATAAATGGATGAAGTTTATCGAAGGTTACTCAAAGTCAACGTTCCCAGTCATCTTCGATGGGAAGAAATCTGTGATCTGATCAAGTAATAGATGAGCTGTCCCAACCCATTCATTTGTCCATTCAAATGAGGTCGTGCAGAGGCCTCACCAATGGTCCACCCAGAAAACAGCGTGCAGTTGCGACACATCATCAAGCAATTCCTAGATTTCTGTAATTTGTTAAGTTAGTTTGGCTAAAAATAGATTTACCACGTCCCGATCTTTGATGACAGGATTGTTTGTAATTTTGGGTTATAAATACTTCATCTTTCGAAGTATTGAGGGTTGTTGATATTCACGCCCTGGAAGCTATCAGACTGTAATATTTTTGAAGAGATCTCCCATTAATACAAAGAGGCATTTTACAAGATTCTTGCGTGTATTCACTGGTGATGTTTTTCTCTCTAAGTTAAATGTTTTCTCGCTTTGTTATCACACTGTTTTCTAAATCTAATCTTTCGAAGTAACGAACGTTGAAGGATTTATCTCGTATACCCTGTTTCTGACTTAAATGATTTTAGTGTTTTATCTTCTCATTTTACAATAAATAAATTCTTAACTGCTTCTTTGTTGTAATTGTCTTTCTCATATTTTCTGCTATTCCTCATTTATGCTACTAAAGAATCTAGTGATTATATTATCTTTCCCTGTGAAAGGTTTCTTTGTTTTTCTGGTTTGGATTTCATTTTTATGACACAGACCCCATATCCCAATGGATGTGTAAACTATCTCAGCCAACTCAACAAACACTACGACAACAAAACCAACTTATTTATTTACCTAGCCTAATATTTAAAAAAATTGAAACATATCTAAATCATATAGAGATCCCTCTCTAAAGTTGAAAGGTCTAGATCCCAGCTTCAAAAGCGGTTGGATAAAGTTACCTCTCATAGATTTCTTATTTCTAACAACCTCTAGGAAATTTATAGAGCACTAACACAGTGAACAACCCGATGAGTGGAACCGTGGCATGGTGAAGAGCATGCAGAGGCACTATGCATGGAGGATGAAGAAGGTGCACAGATAGTATAAATACAAAGAACAAAGAAGAGATGGAGGCTGTTTTTGAGAGTGATTTAGGTGTGTAGAAGGAGGTAGAGTGCAGCAACTGAAATGCACAAAAGAGGAATGGTGCATAGAAGGGACATGGCATGCAGAGCATAAATTGTAGTAGAAGCAAAGAATAGAGATGCATAGTTGAGATAGTAAAAGAAGGCTGAGGTGCACTTGTAGAGAAAAGCAGAAGATCAGAAAGCGTAAGAAGATGCAGGCAGAGAGAGACTGATACAGGAGAGCAGAGAAACATAGCATAATAGTGATAAGCCTGGTAAGCCAATGACAACTATTGAATCACTGTAATAAGTTTTAGTACAAAATATTTGTAATAAGGGTGGTAGGGAGGTGCTAGGGAGGATTGTTGTCCTTCGAGGTTCAAGTGGGTTCTTGAACATAGGGAGTTGTATCTTCCATCTAGTTGCAGCCAAAGAAACCAAGGCGGTAGGGAGGTGCAAGGGAGAACTATTGTTCTCTGTTATAGAGGTTGGTGCCTGTGTGACTGGAATTTGGTGCTTCCATCTAGTTGGTGCTAGAACACTTAGGGATTTGGTGCTTCCTTCTAGTGGTTGTTAGAGAAACCAGGGAGTTGGTGCTTCCTTCTAGTGGGTGCTAGAGAAACCAGGGATTTGGTGCTTCCTTCTAGTGGGTGCTAGAGAAACCAGAGAGTTGGCACTTCCTTCTAGTGGGTGATAGAGAAACTAGGGTAGTTGGTTCTTCCTTCTAGTAGGTTGTAGAGAAAACAAAGAGTTGGTGCTCTCAACAAGTTGCAGCTTACAAAACAGAGGTTGTAGCCTCACAATGAGTTGGAGATCATATGTATGATAATGTACAAAATGTAAAGATTACTTATCATACCAAGAAGAAGAGGTTTTTACCCTTTATGGGTTTCCTCTAGAAATATTTGTCTCTGTATATTTCATATGTGTGACTAATGTCGAATGTTCTATTTCTTACCTCGCTGCATTATTGTGATTTTCATTAAGTGTTCTACAAAGAGTTTAAAATAAGAATAATTATTTAAGCATGGTAACAATTGATTCACCCCGCCCTCTCAATTGTCCAACAATTGGTATCAGAGCCAGTTCCTTTTATCTAAAGGTAGATCTGTAAGATTAAACATGACAAGTCATGAAGGGACTTCAACCACTAAGCCTCCTCTATTTGATGGAACAAATTTTGCCTTCTAGAAGGTTAGAATGAGAACATACCTAATGGCCTTAGGTGTTGATGTTTGGGATGTAGTAGAGACTAGATACATAAAGCTTGTTGTGCTAGCTTCCAAGGATGATAAGTTAGAATTTAGCTTTAATGTTAAGGGAATGAATGCTATCTTGAATGGACCTGCAGAAGCTAAGTTTGAAAAGGTGATGCATCTTCAAACTACCAAAGAAATGTGGGATAAACTTATTAGAAGCTATGAAGGAAATGAGAAAGTAAAAGATGCCAAACTTCAAACATTTAGGTTGAAGTTTGAACAACTAAAGACGAATGAAGATGAAACTGTTAGCAAGTATTTTTTAAGAGTTGAAGAACTTGTGAATGCCATGAAAGGTCTTGGTGAGAAGATTGAAGAATCAATTTTAGTTCAAAAGATTTTAAGATCTTTGCTTGATAAATTTAATCCAAAAGTCTCTGCAATAGAAGAACTAAATGATATTAAAACTTTGTCCATTGATCAAATCCTAGGAACTTTAATTGCATATGAAATGAGAATCAATAAAGATAAATCCATTACTAGAGAAGCATCTTTTAAAGTAGACAAGGATACTTATTCAGATTTAGATGATATTGAGGAAAAATTTGTGGGAAGGTTAAAGAAAGGATCAAGAAAATATCAAGGCAAGCTTCCTCTCAAATGTTTTCACTATGGTAAGATAGGTCACTTTGCAAATAAGATTCTACACAAGAAGAAGGACCATAACTCTAAAGGTGAAGAGAAATAAAAATCCAAAAGATTTGATAGAAAGAAAAGTTTATGTGTAAACAATGATGACTCCTCAGAAGACACCGATAGTGACTCTTCCTGTGAAGATAAGGTAAATGAATTCATGCTTATGGACCAAGATGATTATGATAATAAAATCATAGGATGTGAGGCTAATGAAGAAGAAGTTGTGGTTGATATGGAAGGAGAATTGATCAGTGCACTGGAAGAGATTGACAGACTCAGAATTAAGAACAGAAAGCAAAAGAAATTGCTGATACAGTTCGAGAAAGACATTAAATAACCTGATGAAGACTTTGTCTTGCTAAAAGTGGAATTAGAAGAGGAAAATAAAATCGAGGACATTTTGAAACAACAGTTATTAGAAAAGAATGCAAGATGTAAAGTTCTGGAAGAAGAAGTAGTGAAAACTAGGAAAGAGTTGGAGAAGTTTCAAGCCTTGTATCATCAGAATCTGTCAAGTATTAAAGCCTCAGAAGGATTAGCCACCATTCTGAATTAACAAATGAATCCAAATTTGAAAATAGGTTTGGGTTATGAAGAGGGATCAAGTAGTGGTCATCCAAGCAACAAAGACTTCATCAAGTTTGTCAAATCTACAACCAATGACGACAACAAACCTGCATAAACAAAGGAAGATAATCAACCACCTAGGAGGAGTATAGAAAAAGGTGCCAGAACTGAATCTATAGAACAAGGAAATAATACACTCCTACTCAAGGAAATCATCAGCATGGAAGAAATCGATTTTCTCAAAGAAGACAACCATTTTCCAGGTACAAAGAATTTTTCTATGGATATTGTTTCTACTTTTCTAACTTTGGTCACAAAGTTGTAAATTGTTCCTTAGGACTTAGACATGAGCAATTAAGATTTCCAAGGAATAAATATCTTCCATAACAAATAATGATACAACAAAGTAACAAATCATCATAGATTGCAAATTTCCAAATTAAGTCTAGAGACATGCAACTGAGGAGGTCAAGAAATAATAAACAGTCAATGAGTAGACAACGCTGCAACAATAACTTTGAACTATTGAACAATGAGATTGAATGCTATAATTGTCACAACTTTGGCCACAAAGCTGCAAACTTCCATCTGATGAATTACAAAGTAGATCCAAGGATAAATTTCTTAGATAGAAAGGCCAGCACACGGAAAAGGAAAGATAGTGAAAAATGTGGTGTAGCACTTTCAACTCAAAAACAAAAGGCCTCTAGGAATATAGACAGTGGATGTTCCAAGCACATGACTGGAGACAAGGATAAGCTTCTGTCAACAAGTAAAATCAAAACAAGAAATGTGATCCTTGAAAATGATGAACTAGGTAAAATCAAGGATAGAGGGATGGTGAGTTTGAGTAATGTCAAAGGGGATGCCCAATATGTTCTTCTTATGGATGGTCTGAAACATAATTTTCTCAGTACAAGTCAAAAGTGTGACAGGGGCAGTGAAGAGGTGTTCACGTCCAAAGAGTGTAAGGTAAATGTAAACTCAGGAAAAGTGGTGAATAAAGGCATAAGGACAATTAATGATGTTGATATTGAATCCTCCCCTGCAAGTAAAGAAATAGAAGAATGTTCACTTAGCATCTATCCCATGGAAGTAGAAGAAGAATCATTCCATAAGATAGAAGCTAAATTTTTGAAGGTTGAGAAGTCAAACACCCAAAGAAAGTTCTTAAACAACTCCATGACCATGGATAAGCTCTTGGATAGTCAAAGATCACCAAATGACAAATATGGTATTGGATACAACAAGGAAGAAATCAGTACTCCTAAGAAACCTGATACAAGTCCTTCATCTGTGAAAAAGAAAACGAGGTATGAGAGTGGTTGTAGCGGTTTTTTCTTGTGATTGAATATGGTCATAAAATCCTTGGATTGTATGTATCATGCAAGAAAAATGAAATTGCAGTAATAGATATCGATGAGAATCAATGGGGAGATCTAAGGGTTGTTTGAAAGTACGAGCTACAATTATGCAGTGTGTCAGTAGGACAACAACATCTTCAACAACAACATTTTGTTTTACAAAATGATATACATGACATCCTGTAGAGATAACAATTGGAAAGACCTTGTCAAGGAAATCTAACCTTTTAGGAACAAAGGGGGAAAATAGTTAGAAGCAGAGAGATAACAGTGACAGGGGGAGTCATCCAGTTATGACAAGAAAAGGTTGATGTAGGAGTCCCAGTAAGAGAGGTGAGGAATATTGAGTATTCTACAGAGGATACAGTGGAAGATGAAGATGAACAGGTCCAAGAATTAGAAGGAGAAGACTCTGGTTTAGATACAAATATTCTGTAGGACTCAAATAAGAAAATCCATCATGTCAGGGGGAGTTTGTGTTGGTTGAATATCCGATACCTCTTAAACATACCGCAACAACTCGGGGGGAGCATGTTTTCTTTGAAATTGATGTCAAAGGGGGAGAAAGTGTGGTAATTTCAAGGATGCTACAGTGGTATAGTTGGATGTTCTTCAAGGGGTTTCCATCAATGCCAAAGGGGGAGATTGTTGGCATGTTTTCAGACAAAGGTAGAGTATGTGTGTTTTTCATTGATGGCAAAGATTATGATCAACAACACAATGATAATGGCATGACAATGGAAAGTTCAACAGTGAAGAGAAACAGTGATCATTGGATCCCATTCAGATTTCCCGATGACCGTCAGATCTGAATCCAGACAGGAGGAGAGAAAATATGGAGGAGAGATATCGGGTGTTAGATATGAGAACAGGGTATGACCATCATTGGATCCAAGAGAACCTGGACGTTCTTTAAAGTGCTAGGAGAAGCAGGCTTACAAAATCCTAAAAGCAGGAGGACCGTCCATATTCGAGTAGGACACATGGTGAAAGATCGTCATTTCACTGAATGGAAAGTCAAAGGAATGGGGTTCCCTAGCCTCTCGAACTCATGATATGAGAAATCGTGAAATGCCGAAATGCGAAATTATGGCATGGAGTTTTGGGGATTGCGACATGGATTTTCAGGGATTGCGACATGGATTTTCGGGGATCGGGACTTGGAGGTGTCAAGAACACTCACGAAAAGAATGACGAAATTGTGAAATGTGAAACCACAACTTAATTTGAGTCGTTTCTCAAAGGGATATTGTGGACCGTTAATTTGACTCCATTTCGGAGTTTCGGATACCGGGAGTTGGATGAGTCAAGGAAGCAACTCACGACAGGAACTCGCGATATGCGAAATCACGAAAAGATCTGGACTGTCGAATCATAAAGATTGTGGACCACTGATCTGAATCCATTTCAGAGTTTTGGATACCAAGATTTGGAGGAGTCAAGAGTTGAGACTCTTCATCACATGAGTCCCGAAGTTGCGAAATGCGAAATTTCGATCATTTCGGTATTTATGACTTGGAGTGTCGAGATACTTCTCCATAGGAATGTCGAAATGTAGGAATGTCAAAATAGTGAAAGCACTTTATGGATAAATGCTTGGTCACAGCTGTGGGCATATGAAGGAAGGAGATTGCAAGTTGCAAGGCTCCATTTTGTGATCGGGAGTTGGAAGAGTCAGAGTGAATCGCAACAAATTCACGAAACACGAAATTGCGAAATGCATTTTTGAATAAGGTTGTGGTCACATCTAGTGGTCACATCTGTGGCGGAAAATGGAGGAAGGAGCTAGTGAAACCAAGCTCCATTTCGGTGATCATGACTTGGAGTGTTGAGACCGTTCATCATAGGAATGCCGAAATGAGAAATTGTGAAAGCGCTTTATGGATAACCGCTTGGTCACTGCCAGTGGTCACATCGTCGAAGAGCTATA
This sequence comes from Picea glauca, assembly GCA_000966675.3. Taxonomy (NCBI): domain Eukaryota; kingdom Viridiplantae; phylum Streptophyta; class Pinopsida; order Pinales; family Pinaceae; genus Picea; species Picea glauca. The sequence continues at coordinate 117,321 of JZKD02S1686036.1, forward strand.
GAGAAGAGCTCGAATAGGAAAGATCCATTTCAGAGTTTGGGACATGGAGAGTCGAGACTCTTCACCACATGAATGCCAAAATGCTAAAATGCAAAATGGAAAAATCAATGCGAGACCCTGTGCTTGTAATCCAACGGTGTTAGATACTTGGAAATCTGATCGAAGGGCTACTATTTCTCTTCATGATTAATTGTTTAGTTACGATTTAGTTATCATAACTGAATCATGGTTCTTGGATGGTTGGTGTTTCAGTTGCTGAAGCATTGTTCTAGTGATTTGAGGGGTAACTGAAGGGGTTGCGGTGCATAAAAGAAACATGCAGTGACTGAAAAATTAGTTGAATTGTAAAGAAGGGAAAATTACAGTATCCGCAATGTGAGACCAACAATATGCGCAGAGTGATATAAAACTCAGATATGAGTAACAAATGAGGAATAGACAGAAGTGAGATGCAGTTTTCTTTTTTAGGCTTGAGCGAGTAAAGCAGAGAAAAAGTGGAGTGGCAGTGAACAACCCGATGAGAAGAACCATGGGACGGTGAAGAGCATGCAGAGGCACTGTGCATGGAGGAAGAAGAAGGTGCACATATAGTATAAATATGCAGAGAAGAGACGAGATGGAGGCTGTTGTTGAGAGTGATTCAGGTGTGTAGAAGGAAGCAGAGTGCAGCAACTAAAATGCACAGAAGAGGAAAGGTGCGTAGAAGGAACATGGCACGTAGAGCATAAAGCACAGCAAAAACAAAGAACAAAGATGCATAGCTGAGACAGTAAAAGAAGGTTGAGGTGCACTTGTAGAGAAAAGTAGAAGATCAGAAAGCGCAAGAAGATGCAGGCAGAGAGACACTGATACAAGAGAGAAGAGCAGCATAGCATAACAGTGATAAGCCTGGTAAGCCAATGACAAATATTGAATCATTGTAATAATCTTCAGTAGAAAATATTTGTAATAAGGGTGCTAGGGAGGTGCTAGGGAGGATTGTTGTCCTCAGAGGTTCAAGCGGGTGCTTGAACACAGGGAGTTGTATCTTCCATCTGGTTGCAGCCAGAGAAACCAGGGTGGTAGGGAGGTGCAAGGGAGAACTGTTGTTCTCTGTTATAGAGGTTGGTGCCTGTGTGACTGGAAGTTGGTGCTTCCATCCAGTTGGTGCTAGAACACTTAGGGATTTGGTTCTTCCTTCTAGTGGGTGCTAGAGAAACCAAGGAGTTGGTGCTTCCTTCTAGTGGGTGCTAGAGAAACCAGGGAGTTGGTGCTTCCTTCTGTGGGTGCTAGAGAAACCAGGGAGTTGGTGCTTCCTTCTAGTAGGTGCTAGAGAAAATAGAGAGTTGGTTCTCTTAGCAAGTTGCAGATTTCAAAACAGAGGTTGTAGCCTCACAATGAGTTGGATATCATATGTATGATAATGTACATAATGTAAAGATTACTTATCATACCAAGAAGAAGAGGTTTTTACCCTTTATGGGTTTCCGTAGGAAATATCTGCCTCTGTATATTTCATATGTGTGACTGATGTCGAATGTTCTATTTCTTACCTCCCTGCATTATTGTGATTGTCATTCAGTGCTTTGCAAAGAGTTTAAAATAAGCATAATTGTGTAATCATGGTAACAACTAATTCACCCCCCCCCCTCTCAGTTGTCCAACAAAGTGCTAAATCCATAAGCAATTAATGATTCTCAAGTAGCATTGCTTTCTAATCAACCATGTATCTCTACATCATCGATATATCATTCCTTCTGAGTTATGTGCATGAATGTTGTGGATATACATATTCTAACTCACAACCAACAATATGGACTACCTATTGAATTATATCCATATAAGTCCAATGAAAATCCACCCTCAAATAGTGGTCACTTGAAAATATTGTGACCTAAAAAATGGCATATTACAATACTTTATTATAGAAATAAATGTTCTCATTTATCTTCTACATATCTATAAATCACTTAACAATCTCAACTCAATGTTATGTTAAATTAAACTCCATAACTAGTACTAGAATCACTCAATTATGAAGATGACATAAGCTCAAATTCAATTATGCAAGTACACAACATTTGGACAACCCAAACACTTTATATATATTTAGAATATAAAGTACATGCACCTACCAATATATTATCATGGGTTGTTGTAAGTCGGGGTCTTCAAACCCTAGAGAGGGAAACCATAAGATAACGTTATCCAATAGCTCATTCCATTAGAGATCATCAACAAGCTATCATACACAATGGTAAGTACTTTTTGGAACCTACATTGTATCCCACAATTGTACAAGATCAACTCCCTCTATCTTCTCGATAACAAGCACATTAGGTAGAACTAGGGTTTTCAAATAATACAAAACCCTAACTTCTTCTCTTACCAGAGCTACATGATAAAATTACTTATTTTCTCCTCTAGGTATAAGTCCTAGTATTCCTAGTCTCCTTAGGAAAAAACCTTGACCCTAGTCTTCCCTTGACATTCCTTTGAGAATCCTAGTTGTTAGTTTCTTAGTTGCTTCAATCCATAATTTGACCATTTTCTAGGGAACACACATTATTCCCTTATTTCTATGCATGACATATATAAATCATTTGATTTATTTGTAACCCTTCATAAATGCAAAAAATACTAGTCAATGACTCATTAATTCACTCACGTTTTTTAGGTTGTGTAGTGGGTATATGTAAATCTTGCTAAACCCATCAATTATTAATAACATTTATTCAATCTTCCATGATGTCCATCAAACTTATTTATTTTGATCAATACAATGAGAGAGTTCACATGGAAACTATATCTTAGAATGGGTATCATTTTCCACCTACAAATAAAGGTTTTGAGGTTACATTTCATGATGCACCATAGAAAGTAATGCTATGCTACCGAAATTCCTCTAGGGAGACTTGAAACCATTGATATTTTCCCTTCACCATATATGAGATTTTATTTCATATTCCTACCCAATTTTTGGGTTATAAAAAACAAGGAGATAAAGGATCCTCCCAAACCCAATCCCACAAACGTGTTCATTCCATCCATTTCCTTTCCATTCCATGCCACACCTTGCCTTGCCATGCCTTTCCTTGCCTCCACTTTCAATGCCTTTCCATGCCATGCCATGTCATGCCTTTCCATGACATACCATGCCTTGCCTTGCCCTGCTATGAATTTCCTTTCCATGCCATGTCATGTCATGCCTTTCCTTTCCATGGCGTGCTTGTTAGCACATTATTATTATTGTTCCAGGGCACAGGTGACAGTCGTCAGTGCACAAAGAAGGTCAAGGAAATTCTACACAGGTTCAGTGTGGCACTACCTCTAAACACAATTGGAATGACTCCAAAGTTAGAGGATGGATATAAGTTTGGTGAGGGCATCAAAAGTAGCCGACGTGAATAAATATCACCTCCCCTCTAGATTGATGGTCATTGATCATATCGGGGCCGCAACATGCATGAATGTTAAAATCCAAAGGGTGGTTCGGGATCAAAACCATGGTTTTGCAGAGAAGAGATGTGTCAGTCAGAGATGCATATCGAGCCCAAAAGCAGTGAAGCATTCAACCACTTTTCACATCCCTGATATGCGCATGTGCGTATAACTCCCTATCCCTGGTCAACAAGTGAACGCTCCACAACTGTCCCACCGCACTTCAATCCCAAGGAGGGATCAACCAACGAGCTAAGGTTGACTTCCACAACTGCGACGCCCAATCCAATCGTGATAGGTAGTGTTTTGTGAGTCATTCTCCTCGTTTCTCTCTAGACCCAACAAAGATTAAATGAGGTAGGAGCTGGTAGCTGAAACCTCAACTCATCCCATAAATGGAAGGATCAATAGTTATGAACAAGGAGGCCAGACCATCAGAGAGGTAAAGTGGTGGTCGGCTTTCTGCAAGTGCCTACTAAACCTGGTTACGTCTAACATAGGGAAACATGTCTAGTCTGATAGAGGATGGTTCAGATGCAAAGATTTGAATGGAATTGCTAGATCACACTCTTGATGGAAAGTTTTTCTGAGTACATATACTTAGTTTGATATTTTGTTAGGGTTAATGGTTGAGCTACGCTCCCAACTTGTAATGTTTTAATGAAGCTATGGTTCTTCTAGTTATGTATCTTTATTTGAGACTTCTTGTTTAATGTAAGTAAACTTCTTTCTGTCTCTCTATAATAGCTGTGTTAGAACACTTGGGCATGGATGATCGATTTGAGGGTAGTTATGTTTTTGTGATGTAGGTTTGATCACAATGACATCACGACCAGTTTTAATCAGTTTCTTGTGTTGTCTTTACCCTCCAACACTGAATGACTTGGGCATGGATGATCCAGTCGGGTTGTTGTTATTGAATTGTGATGTATGTTTGATTTCAGTTCAATGATAATTTCATTCAGTTCCTGAAAAATATGAACCAAGAGGATCTTGTCTTCTGAGTTTTTCCTCCATAGGTTGTTGGAAGACCGGTTGTCCATAACAAACCTTTTCACTCTTCTCAAGTTCTTCCCCCTACTCACCTTTACTACAACTTACTGACTGAAGTTAGATCAAGACCTCATTTTCCTATGCACACCAGCCCAATTTTCTGAGTTAAAGTGACATAATACCGAGTCTGTTTCCATTAGTGTTATAACCCTAATTTGCACCAGACATGCATACCTAGCAGCAGGCCATCTTACTTACTATTTTTTCCAAGCCAATACTGAATAACACTTTTTAAAAACCATTTTTTTGAAGATCTACATGCCCTACACCACTACTGTCCACGTATGTACTCTATTTGCACCACTACTACCCACGTACGTATGCTAGTTGTACCATTACAGCCCATGTATACTCATAAAAGTTTCAAAAAATAAAAAATTGCAAGGGATTCATGGAGATTACAGGCTATTGGGTGGTTTCCTAACCAATTGACCACCTATATCCCATCACCCAATCGAATAACCATATTTTTGGCATATAAAAAGAGGTGTTGGGGTCCCATTCGAAGGAGAAACATAGCAACAATGAATCTCTTCCCATTTTTCTTTCCCCCCTTGCCCCAAGAATTTGTAGCCACATTGTGATTCTTTAGCCAAAATTCCTTATTCTTGCCCTTTTCCCTCATCCATAAGCCTATTCCCATTCTCTAGAGAGAAGTGTGAGAGAAGAAGGATATGTTGAATTAGTTGGAGCTTGGTGAAGGGGAGCCCAGGACTGAGTTTGAGGAGCAGTCGTCAATCTCATTTTGTAAGTTACTTTGTGAGATTAATATAAAGAAGTACTTTTGTTGTCCCGCTATATGACGTGTTCAATATTTATGTTTGATTTACATTTTTTTATGACATCTAACCCACTAATTCATATATAGAATGCATGTTTGTAGTTTCTTGTTTGTCTTTTGGTGAATGTAGGTCATCCTTGGGAGGATATTTGCAGTCGAGAAATGACTGGGCGCAAAGGGATCGACACCGGACGCAGAGTTTAAGGTAGGACTACTAGATCCCTATACTTTGTATTTTGTGCATGAATGTGGGGTGTTGTTAGGATAGTTGATAAAAGTAGGAGACTTTAGATGGTTATCTCTTCCTGCACTTTAGAACCCTAGTGTAGTCCATAAGGGGGTTTTCCCACTATAAAAAAATTGGTGACCATACTGGGGAGCCTCTAGGGTTTTTTGGGGATCTTATTGGGTTTTTTAATTGGTTTAATTACCTCTTTGAGTTCTCTGTAAGTTACTATGTCTTTAATGGATTATGGTCTGCTATACCAATATTCCCTGCATTGTTCCTTTGAATGTTGTTTTATTTTTTTTAAGGAGTTGCAGAGGTGTGTGTGACCTACAAAAGGTCTGCTCGCATACATACGCACCCTACCTTTGGACAAATCGCGTACATACATAGGCTGCTTAAGTGTCAGTAGCATACCTGTGTTAGGAAGTCTTTTATTAAGGAGAGGAAGTCATCCTCTCTTTTGATTGAAGTCTAACTTCTCAGAGGTTTCTTGATTTATTCCTGGTCTCTGTAGTTACATTCTTTGAGCCTAGTTTTGATGTCGATTTCTTTATCTTTTAATGATTGCTTGTGTTTTCGTTGAAAGGGTTTTTGATGAGACTGTGAGTATTTTCTGTCTCAACCTTAGTGGTTTTTTCAGTGAATCCCTGTGATCCACAGTAGGCCTTAATTCAGTTTCTTGGGTCTTGTCTTGTCATTGCTTTCCCCTTTTACTTGATTTAGAAGAAAATAAAAAAATCATTTTCAAGTTTCTTATTTTCGAGCATAAAAAAAAAACGTTTTCAGTTTCTCATTTGGTTAAGTAGTTAGGTTAGTTGTTTTTTTGGGGAAGAAGAGTGCTTTCTTAATTTCTTTACTGAATACTTAGGACTTTAAGTAGCTTGCAATCGAGTGAAATTCAATTTTGAGTTTTTCTTTTAAACGAACTTAGAGAGAAAAGTTAGTTAGAAAAGTTGGTTAAAGAGTGTGTAATTTGCAAATCTTTGTTTGTTGAAAAATTAGTAATTTTGTTTCCATCTTTTGTTCTTCTCTTTCGCCTCTTAACAAACATCACCAGTTTCATTTATGTTCCTTTGACTTAATACAAACCACTTAAAATCAACAATTAATTAAAATTTATTAGACTTTTTGTTTGTAGGGTCAATTATCTAGATTAGGCTAGAGCCTTGATTTAGGTTGGAGAGGAAACTCTTCAAGGATACAAAACAAACATAGGAGTCTGTGCTAGGGAGTGAAAAATTCTGGTAATGTGGAAACTATCTAGGACACCCATCTAACACAGGGGCTAAACATGAGGTCATGTGTGGAAAGGTAGCAGAGACAACCCCTCTAAAGTTGGACCAATCGTAGCGAAGGAACACATATAGAGGACTTATATTGGGATTACGTTGATCGCATTTGCCACAGAGCTTCATGGGTCTCGAATCTGTTCAAGGTCCTCAGTCGTCTTCCAGATCACTTTATTTTGATACCCTCGATAGGTTTTGGGCTTGATACCCTGCTCACTGCGGTCCACCTATTTGTTGAATGTACTCGCTTGGTAGTTGTTCACGAGCTAGAAACCTAGTTGCCTTTACTTTAGGGACTTACACAGGTGATTGCGGGGGTATACCGTGGTACCTAGGGTAGACATTGGGCCACGCTTTGGAGAGTATACCCGGAGGGTGCCTGCACATTCGAGTTTCACTTGCACTGGTAAGTTGCTCTAGTATTGGCTGGTGTAACTACTCTTCCAACTAGTTGTAGTTATTTGATTTCTTTATCTCTATGAACGTTTCTAGTGCATGATTTGGTCTTCAACATTAGAAATCCCTAGTGTTTTGTTGATATTCTCCCACAGTGGAAGATCAATAACTCCACTGGTCACAAAGGCTCTTTGGCCTGCCACCGGTTAACTTGGAGCCACTACCACCACCACGAAGGTGAAGACCAGACCAGCAAGGGTCTTTTGAGGCGACTGGGCCACAGGAAAATGTACCCAAGCCAACTTCGAGAGAACATTCATTTTCGGAGTAACCGACTATTTTTTACCTTGGAGAGAAAGCTCTCGGTCCGTATAACCCTTTGATCACTGACTTATCGGTGCAACTTTTGATACAAATTTCCCCTCCAAGGGTAACGCATCATGAGCGCCAAATAGTCCTACAAGTATTGATGGAAGCAAATGTTGCTACTTCGTCAGGGAGTCCTCATGCTCCCTCTACGACTTCCACAACTGGGGATGTTCCGCCTCCTAACTGACCTTCGCAGGTCCATGCCACCATGGTCTCGACCACCTCTACCTCAGTTAGTGGTCCGATTCTTTCCATGGTGGTGATCACTGCGTCGTTTACGCAGAGTGCTATGGGCCCTCCATTCTCATACGAGATGCCCAACTTTGATACAAACTCGGTCCTCACCTACTCCACCCTTTAGACCATGGGTCTGGGGTTAGGGAGCTCAAATTATCCTCTACAAGGGTCCATGGGGGGCACCTTAGCCCCCTATAATGATTTCCCTTATGGTGGGGGTCACATACCTCCGTCGTCCCCTTCGCTTGGAGGTACTTCTTAGCAACCCGCCTGGTCGAATATGAACTATATCGTTTTTGGAGTAGGTAGTCAAAGACCTTCTTCCAATACCACACTGGTGGGTTCTTTGTCATTCTCTTTTTTTGGCGCATTTGGTAACAATGCATTCTCGTCAGCTACTATCTCATCCAGGGGAATCCCTAGTTTTGGATCACAAAATCCTGTGCAGGGTACTATTCCTGCATAGGGGGCACACACTTCTCAAGGACCTTGGAATCTGTGGCAGGGATCAGTTCTCTTGTGAGGGATGTCGATCGGGAGCAACCCCTTCCATGGTCAATGGAACCCCGGGAAAGGCTTAGGACCTATGCTTGTTGGATCGACATGGGGAAAACCTTTGCATAACCTTTGGAACACTACGTCGGTAGCAATCCCTTCTCAACCTTCAACTCCCTACTACGGGAGTCATCTAATGACTTCTCAACAAGCGCAACATCCGAATGTCGGCCTAGGCCATAGTTTTTACCAGAACCCAGGCAAACAACCTAACTTTTCCTGGCAACCTGGTGCTAGCCAAATCCCAGGCTCCTATCCTCCTGTAAATGATCAACAACCTAAGTTACCTTTTCTGACAACTTTGCATTTGCCAGACTTGTCAAGATTATTGAATGACCTAATCTGTCATGATCCACATTGGCATGCTATGCCAACCAAGTTTCCCTTAGACATTCCAAAGCTTGAAGGAAAGCCTAATGAAGATCCGGGTGATCATGTGACTACCTTTCACTTATGGTGCTCGTCCAATGATTTGAGAGATGACTCCATCTAGTTGCATCTGTTTCAATGCACTCTTATCGGGACTGTCTCAAAATGGTACATCGAGCTCGTTCGCTCAAGATACTCTACTTTTGGCAAATTGGAAATGGTTTTCTTAAATCATTTTCAATTACCTGTGAGATATGATGCTGGCACCAAACTGCTGGCCAACTTTGAACAGACAAAGGCTGACTATATCTCTGATCACATCCGAGAATGGTAGCGCTAGAAGAGTTTGATTAAAGTACTAGTTCCACTAGCATTCCTGCTAGATCGGTTCCTTAAGTATTTGGTACCCCATCTATCTAAGGACGCAGCAACGTCTGGGGTGTCTTCGGAAGAAGAAGCAATAATGAGAGATAAACATCTAGAGTTGATTTACTCTCAGTCTGTTTTTCTTTACGAAGTTCTATCAGATGCACCATGGTCTATTCTTGATAGGACCAGACATAATTCTGGACCACATGTCGACGACATTGTCGGTTCAGCACAAGCAAAGCCCATTGATCCGATGTCAAACCAATTGCAGCAATTGTCGATACAGCAGACAACAACCAACCAAACCTCTAGTTTGGCTGCTCCCACTACTTAGATGTCGAATGTACACAACGTGAAATCGATGAACCCAAAGGCCAACCAACAGGTTTAAGGGAAGAAAAAAAAATGAAAGAAGGGTAAGGGGGATAATAAACCCACCAATAATGCTGGCGGGGGAAGCATAGAGAGAAAGAAGTCGAAGTATACATGAAACCTTTTCATGGAGGACCACCCATCTCATCTATGCCCTGGACTCATGGAGGCCCAAAAGTTAATGGCACGACAACAACCTCCATTAAAGAACCCATTTCCTCATGGTAAAAATTTGACTCAAGCCTCTACGAATGCGGATGGGGGGTAGTTAGGGACCACCTTCGTCGTCTAGCAATCCCTTGACTTCGAATGTCTATATGTTGAAAGGTGATGCTCATATAGCCACTAGGACACATGATTATGGAATGCCAAACACTTCTGAGAAGGGTAAAGAAGTCGAGAACCCATCCATTCCTCTCCAAATTGAGAGAACGATGGGAGAGACAATGACACGGATCCTAAAAGGGGCATTCAAAAAGGATTCACACAATCCAAACATGAGGGCCACCTATAATTACTCTGTGGTGGAGTATTTGTCACAAACCCCTTGCACAATGTCTTCTTTGGAGGTCCTCCAGAGATACCCTTTGCAGAGAAAGGCTCTGCTAGCTTCCTTAGGATCTGTTGAGACATGTAATCTGGGAACTATCATGCTTGATATGACTAACCTAAAGCCTCATCTCCCATACCACATGGAATTTCAAATAGTAGTGGCTCATCCCACAAAATCCTTTACTCAGAATATTTTCCACACGATGGTTGATGAGGGCACCTCGACATGCATGATGTCATTGGTGTGTTGGAAATCCATAGGCCAACCTGTTCTGTCTCCGTCACCTACTATTCTTACATATTTTGATGGTCATTCATTTAGACCACATGGAATCATTCCTTATTTTCCCATGCAGTTAGGAGGGAAGACCATGTGCATCGAAGTTGAAGTGGTCAATGTGCCTCTTGACTACAACCTCTTGTTAGGAAGGAGTTGGACATATTCCATGCATGTCATGGTTTCCACAGTTTTTGAGCTCTTGATGTTTCCACATGAGGTCTGAATCGTGACCATTGATCAATTGTTTTTCTCCAGGCCTGACCCTTCATCAGGGGCATCCACGGTCCCGATGATTGATAAACCACAGCCCGATGTCGTCAACATAGGGATTGGTTTGTGCCCACCTCTTATGAGTAATTTTGATTACCCACCTCCTTCCGGTGATGTCAAGATGATATCGACTGTCCTCGACCAACCTAAGGATGAAATCTTTTCAGTGTCGTCATTCCGTACAACTTACTTTAAAGATCTGTGAATTATTCCTTCCCCATCAGCCATGATGGAAGGGATAGGGCACCATGGCATTTCCATGCCCTTGTCCATAGCAAAAGTTTCATACTATATAGTCCAACAAGCTTCGGCCGACCCCGATCCAACTCCTGCACCGGAGTTAGATCTAGTTCTCGAGCCTACCTGGGCTCAAGGTTCCCTTGCCACCATCGATTCTTTAGACTTGATATTTCCCTCTGATGAGGTGATTCTAGAGGCATTAACCGGTTTGGACAGACCCTGGGATGATCTCCATCATAGATCATATTTCCTCCCAGAGTTAGAAAGAATAGAGGCAGGAGAATTTGTGTTGACTATGACTGGAGATAGGTCTTGTCCTATTAATATTTTGGCTACGTACGCAGTTTATGCTAAAGGTAATATGGAAACCATCGCTAAAATGGTACCTATCAATATATCCAGAATCCCTGGCATTGTGGAGAATGTCTTCATCGGAGAATACTGCTCCCCTAAGGAGTTTCCAAGCATCGACCCATGAAGTGTCGAGCATGAGCAAGCTTTCTTGTCTTTCAAGATCCTTTCAAAATATGAAAGCAACATCCAACGAGACTGCATTTATGCTTTTCGATCTCATCCGAATTAACTGAGAAAAGTAACTTCATGGGTCTTCTTTTAATCCATTTTCATACCCTCTAAACATGAAAATATTGTCAAGTGATCTTGTTGCGCTTCATGCTCGTCAAACTCAAATTTGAAGGGACGTCTGTATGGTGCTAGTTTACCCCTTTTTCGGTCCGGATAGTCAATTATACGAACAAAGGTATACTCTAGGAGATTTGGTTTGCTAGAAGAGTATTCTCAAGTATAAGTTTAACCCTTTTTCGGTCCTGAGGGACTAAATTTACAAAAAAGGAACCCCCACAGAGTCCATAGTTAAGCACTTTTCAAACTCCTTATAAGTGAAAAGATCATTGAGTGACCTTATTCTCTCACACTCGTTAATTGGTTCATAAAAACATCTATTGGCATGAGTTTACCCCTTTTCCAACCTGTAGATTAAGGAGAAAAAAGGTACACCTCGGGAGATTTGTCTCGTCGGGAGAGTTCTCTTTAGTATAGTTTATACTTTTTCAGGCTAAGGAGACTAAATCTAGAAAAAGGCAGTGAGTCCATAGTTAAGCTCTTTTCAAACTCCTTAAAATTGAATATATTGTCAAGTGATATTGTCTGTGTCACACTCATTAAAATGGTTTTGAATAGACTTCTTTTCGATGCTAATTTATCCCTTTTTCGAGTCGAATATACTATCTTCGAAAAAGGTACCCCAATGGAGTCTTCTTTTATGCTTTTTCAGACTCTTTGAAAATGAAAAACCACCGAGATTAACTTCTCTGAGCTCGTAAAAAATACATTGAAGGAGGTTTCATCGTGTCTTTCTAATCACAGTTGCATCTCTGTGTCTTTGGCCTAATGTCGGTTCCACGTGGCTCTTGACTGAACCTTTGAAGCATGCCTTGTACACAAGCCTTGTAGCACTTTGCCTCTGCAATCTGACACCTTGACCCATGGAGGAATTTTCCCCAAGTGTCCTTGTCCTGCACATGTCTCCTTGATATGAGTATTAGTGTGTTCCTTGTTCTTGGAACTAGCATGCTTGTGACACTTGTTCCTCCTTTGTAACATAACATTCTTTTATTCTTTTTCAAGCTTTCAAAATATTGAAAAAGACAAAAAAATCAAATATACCCCAAAAAGAGGAAGGGAAAAGTATTTTATTTTTATGGAAGCACAATGAGTCTCCCTTGGAAAAAGAACATCCTTTCATTTTCCATCAAGCATTGGGATTTAATATGAACTTAGGAAGTTGTTCTCATAACATAGAGTTGTGTCCTCCTCCGTTTGGTTATCCTTCCAAACATATGGAGAGTTTGCATTGCCTCCTGCAACAGGAAATTATGTCAATGTCATACTACCCAAGTCTCATCATCATTCGTGCTATTGTCCAAGGGAAGTTTTGCTCAACTTGAGTCATCCCTTCTCATTTTGTCTCTTGACCTCATGCCCAGCCATCCCGAAATTCCAATCAAGTCCTTGTTCAAAATCAATGAAGTTCTTTGTTTGATCATCGAGATTCTCTTGTCTGTTCCCTGACGAGTCATCGAATACCTCTAGGTAGTGAATTTGTACACTCACATTAGACTCCTACCCGAGCTATGAAGATATTTAAGTTATTGCTCGAGCTCTGAAGAACTCATCTCTAGCCATCAGACATTGTTGGCTTCTTGAAGATGGATACTATACATGTGCATCTTTGATTTTGAGATGTAGATCCATTGTGTATTCCTCGCGGCTACACTTTATATAGTTATATGACATGGATATGCATTGTATTTTATTGGAAGCCATGATTTATTTCATCCTGAGCATCGATATGCTTGCCTCGGTGAGACAATTATTATTTTACAGATGGCACCTCCCAAACTATGGTAATGGGCTCACTCGCTTCGTACATTGGTAAATATTTGTAATGTATTTTGGCCATCAGATGCTCTTCTGACCTCACACATTAGGGGGCATATGTTATAACCCTAATTTTCACCAGACATGCATACCTAGCATCATACCATCTTACTTACTTTTTTTCCAAGCCAATACTGAATAGATCTTCTTAAAAACCAAATTTTTGAAGATGTACATGCCTTGAACCACTACTTTCCATGTATGTACGCTAGTTGCACCACTACTGACTATGTATGTACACTAGCTGCACCATTATAGACTGCGTATACTCATAAAAGTTGCAAAAAATAAAAAGTTGCAAGGGATTCGTTGAGATTACGGGCTATTGGGTGGTTTCCTAACCAATTGACCGCCTATAGCTCGTCACCCAACCGAATAACCATCTTTTTTTCATATAAAAAGAGGTTTTGGGGTCCTATTCTAAGGAGAAACATAGCAACAGTGAAACTCTGCCCATTTTTCTTTCCCCCCTTGCCCAAAGAATTTCCAGCCACATTATGAGTCTTGAGCCAGAATTCCTTATTCTTGCCCTTTTTCCTCATCCATAAGCATATTCCCATTCTCTAGAGAGAAGTGTGAGAGAAGAAGGATACTTGGAAGCAGTTGGAGCTTGGTGAAGAGGATCCTAGGACCGGGTTCGAGGATCATTCATCGATCTCATTTTGTAAGTGACTTCGTGAGATTAATATAAAGAAGTAATTTTGTTGTCCTACCATATGATGTGTTCAATCTTTATGTTTGATTTACATTTTGTTATGGCATCTAACCCACTAATTCATATATAGAATGCATGTTCGTAGTTTCTTGTTTTTCTTTTGGTGAATGCAGGTTAGCCTTGGGAGGATATTTGCAGTCGAGAAATGACTGGGCATAAAGGGATCGACACCAGAAGAGAAGTTTAAGGTAGGACTACAGGACCCCTATACTTTTTATTTTATGCATGAATGTGGGGTGTTGTTGGGATAGTTGTTAAAAGTAGGAGACTTTAGATGGTTAGCTCTTCCTGCACTTTAGAACCCTAATGTAGTTCGTAGGCAATTTTCCCGATATAGAAATTAGACCCCCTTTAAATTTATTCATTGTGACATAAAAATGATGGGTACTGGGCTTACCTCTGCTGCATTCTAGAGGTGACTTCTAGTGCTAACATTTCTGGCACCATTGTCGGGGACGAATTGAAGATTTTCCCTGGGATTGAATGACAACGAGCTTATGATTATGAAGGTGCATTAGATATTAGAACCATTGAAGATTGCAACCTACACCTGGTGACTCCATTGAGGTGACTCCACTGTTTCAGTTTTGGCTTCCAGAGGCGGATACACGAGGTGTAGTCCACAACTGTCGCTAGCGACATCTAAAGCTGACCCAGAGAAAATTATTATAATAAGAAACACCCTTCAAGAAGGTACTCCAACTGCTGAACTAAGTATTTCTGATTATTTTTACCATCCTCCTATAACAACTCCAATAGTTGTTTCTCATTTCCCTATTACACCATATGTTGAAGTTTCTAGAAGTATAAATTTTGGGAATTTTCCTGTTGATTTCCCATCTCCTAGTTTCATTACTCCTCCTCCTATTAAAGTTGTTTCTTTTACAGAAAAGGAAACCTTTGTTCCCTCAAGATCTGAGGCCTTTGTCTCAAACACTCAGTTGTTTCCTCCTTTTCCCAGAAGCACATCTCCAATCTCCCCTTATTGAACTCTATCCTTTCCTATTTCTCCTCCAGTTCACATCCTGATGGTAGGTGCTAATCCCCCTATAAATAGAATGGATGCTATAGTAGCTACCATATATGCCCCTCTTGTTCTGCTTCAGCCTCTTAATTCCCTACCAGCTAGTGGCTACCTTAATAATCTGCCTAAGTTTATGGGGGAGGGAGATATAATTGTAGAAGAGAACCTTGCATCTTTCTATAGTTATGTTGATAACTATGTTATAGTAGACGAAGATGTATGGATGAGGATTTTTGTCCATAGTCTTGATGGATAAGATAGAAAGTGGTTTAGGGGCCTCGCTCCTGGATCCATTGCTGGGATTGAAGATTTAGATGATGTCTTATTGAGACAATGGGGGGATAAAAAGGACTTCATGTATTATATCACATAGTTTGGATCCCTAAAGAGAGAAGTGGGAGAGTCTGTCTATGAATTTTTCAAAATATTCAACAAAATGTACAATAAGATCCCTACTGAGATAAAGCCTACAGAGGCCTCTCCCAAAATTACCTAGGTTAGTGCTTTTAGCCCTGACTTCTTCCTCCTGTTAAGAGAGAGAAGAGCTACCTCCTTGGCTTATATGCAAGCTTCAGCCCTAGAAGTAGAGTCTAACGTATTAACAGTTGACCGAATAAAAAATAAGTCTGATAGAGACAGAGGAAGGGGAAGATTTGAAGCCTCAACCTCCAGTTCCTCTGCCCCATCCCCCCCTCAAATGGATGAAGTAACCAAGTTACTGAAATCACTTTCAACTAGAATGGAAAGGTTGGAATTAGAAGGGAAGAAGACATACATAAATCCTCAAAATGTTGATAACAGAGGAAACTTCAAGAGGCCAAATAACAATGCTCTTCATATAATGCAAAGAGAACCTCAGAACAGAGATAGGGATGATCAGAAAATCCAAACCCCTCTTCAAAACAACCTTTTTTGCATATGACGGTGGGGAGGAAGAAGACCTTGACCTAGAAATCCATTGTCTTGAAGATGCATCTCCTTCTTCTCACTTAACTCAATCAGCATACGAGGAGTCTCTCATGGACATCCAATTAAATGAGCTGAGAAAGGGGGATAACGCCAGTGACAGCCCAAATAGATACAAACTCAGGTCCAAAAAGAAAGGAGCAAAGCCTGATGTTCTTGATCAGCCTACAAGAGAAAAAACGTCTGTCGAAGATGTAGCAAGAAGTAGCAAGGAAATAAAAACACAAAATCCCCCACGAGTAGCTAAAGGTCTTGTCCCATAGGTAAAATAAATTCTGAACCCCCATCCTATTTTAGCTTTGAGCATGAAATTCAAAATATTAGGATTCATGTCCCCCTTTCAGAGCTAGTCAAGCATGAATATTTTAAGAAATCCCTATCTAAATTGTTGTTGCCTGAACCCTTGAATCATCCCTCAGACTCAATCAATTTGCAAGATAAAAATCCAGAATTCATCTTAGGTCCCATGGTAGAATATAGAGATGTTTCATCCCCTCCCTTCTACACATCACTGAACACATGATAAGGTGCTGCATAATTTTCTAATGGATTCAGGGGCGTCTCGTAATCTCATGCCCAAAACTGTTATGGAAGAACTAGGACTTGAAATCACAAAATCATACCATGACTTGTATTCCTTTGATTCCAAGAAAGTGCAATGTCTTGGGGTCATCAAAGATCTGGTTGTGACCTTATTCCAATTTTCCATGAAAAGTGTGGTCATGGATATCATGGTAGCTGATGTTCCTCCCAAGTTTGGCATGCTATTGTCAAGATCTTGGATAAAAAAACTTGGGGTAACCTTGCAAATGGAACTCACATATGATACTATTCATGTGTTTGGAAGGGAACATAGAAGACTGTATAGAGAAGCTCAGTTGGCTTATATTATTAGTGACGAATCTGACCCCACCAACCATCCTATTTTTTCACTTGATATTGATTTGGGATCCAGCTTATTGTAACTCACTAATACCCTTGAGCCTCCTCTTGAAATTAGAAAACAAACCATTACTTTCTCTAAATATTCCCCTTCAATTAACTCTATTTGGAAAATGTTCTTTGATGGAGCCTCTTCTAGAGAAGGTGTTGGTTCCAGTGTGGTCTTTGTTTCTCCTATTCAAGAAATTATATCTCGGTCATACAAGTTAGAATTTGAAGTTACCAATAATGTGGTGGAATATGAAACTTTTGTCTTGGGTTTGAGGGATGCAAAATATATGGGAATCAAAGAGATAGTGGTGTTTGGGGATGCTGAGTTAATTGTCCATCAGATTAGAAATATTTATCAGGCCAAACACTCGAGGCTAAGAAGTTACATAAATGAAGTATGGGATCTAGTTGGTATTTTTTTCTTGGCTTTTAACATTTCATTTGTTCCAAGAGAAGAAAATCTCATGGCTGATTCTTTGGTTGTTTCAGCAAGAAATTTTAGAGTTCCCCTTCCACCCAAGCTCAGGTATGATGTAGAATTGAAATATAGACCCTCTATACTCGATAATGTCAAGCATTAGAAAGTGTTTGAGGATGATCTTTAGATCAAAATATTTCTAGAGACCATTGATGATTTTTCTGCATTACACATTGATCAAGATCTCGAGGATAAAATAAATCCTCATGCTGATGTTTTTCTAAACAAAATCACTAATCATCATATCGTTCAGTTGCCCAACAATCACATCCCAAAGGGACTAGTTCCTTTGGAAATATTATTTGATAGAAATGACGTGGCAGTAAAGGGAAAATTTTCAAATGAGGATGTTGATGTAGATGAGTGCAATATTGGTATAGAGGAGGATCTGAAGTTTGTCAAGTTGTCCAACAACTTGTCAAGGGAGAAAAGAGCTGAGTATACCGAGTTATTAAGGGAATTTTCTGATGTCTTTGCCTAGACTTATGAAGACCTTAGAACATATGAAATGAGTGTCATTGAACACAAGATCCCATTGAGAGAGGAGGCCAAACCATTTAGGAAGAAATTGAGACCGATAAATCCTATGCTACTGCCTATCATGGAGAAAGAGATGAAGAAGTTGTTGGATTCCCATATCATCGTGCCTTTGAGGTATTCAGAGTGGGTGGCCAATTTAGTCCTGGTGAAAATCAAACTTTGTGTTGATTTCATAAACTTGAACAAAAGATCAAGGAAGGACATTTACCCCCTACCGAAGATGGAACACATATTGCAGAGGCTGACCGATGCATCAAGGATATCCATGATTGATGGTTTTTCCGACTATAATCATATCTTAGTCCTACCCAAGGATAGAGAAAAAACATCCTTCACCACTCCTTGGGGTGCTTTCATGTAAGCTAATATGCCCTTTGGATTGATGAATGTAGGGGAAAATTTTCAGCGAGCTATGGGCATCGCCTTCATTGGAGAAAATGATAAATTTGTGGTCATCTACCTGGATGAAATTACAGTCTTCTTTGGATCTAATAAAGAGCATTGTTTTCATTTGAGAAAAGTCTTCTTGAAATGCAAAAAATTCGATCTCTCCCTGAATCCCAAAAAATCTCTATTTTCCATGGAGGGAAAATTTTTGGGGCACATAGTATCAGTAGAGGGGGGCAGGATTGATTCAAGTAGAGTAGAAGCTATTCAAACATTGTTGCTTCCCAGATCTAAGAAGGAATTCCAGTCTTTCCTGGGAAAAATGAATTTTATGAGAAGGTTTGTTTCAAATTTTGTTGAATTGATAAAACATATTACAACCATGCTCAGGAACGGAAATGAAGTAAAATGGACTGTTGAGTCCAGGAATTATTTTTTCCAAATCAAGAAGGCACTGAATGAGGCACCTGTTCTTATTAGTCTGGATTACTCCAAATATTTTATGGTTTTCTCCTTTGCCTCTTTTAGTACCATAGCAGTTGTTTTATTGTAGAAGAACGTTGATGGGCTAGAGCAGCCTATTTCATTTTTTAGCAGAACATTGAGAGATGTTGAGGTAAAATATGACATCATGGAGAAACAGGCCTATGCTCTGGTGAAATCCATCAAATATTTCATAATCTATTTCCTCCATTCAAAGGTTGTTGCATATGTTCCTTCAACTTTTGTGAAGGACATTCTCATTCAACCTGACATAGATGGAAGAAGGAGCAAGTGGATTGCCAAAATACTTGAATTCAATCTGGAAATAAATCCCACCAAACTAATTAAATGCCAAGGTTTAGCCAAGATGTTGGTTGAATCCAATTTTATGGATTTGGGGTTTAACTTCACCAACACCTGCTCAGAAGATTAGCATGCTGAGTTATCTCATACAGACCCACAAGTCAGCCCTCCATTGGCAGGATGTACCTGGTACAAAGACATCATATTATTTCTGCAGGAGCTACAACATCTAGATGGCATGGGAAAAGGAAAGGCAAGAGATCTTAAGCTCAATGAAATTAAATATTTCCTTATTGACCAAGTTTTGTATTGGAAAGACCCTCTGGGAGTGATTTTGAGATGTTTGGACCCACAAGAACCTCCCATCCTTAAGACCGTCATTTTGTCCTAGTTTTCTTTGATGATATCCTCATATATAGAAAGACATGGAAAGACCATCTGAATCATGTGGATCAAGTTCTCAGCCTACTCGCTCAGCACCAACTTTTCC
>JZKD02S1686047.1:43738-54795 GCA_000966675.3 Picea glauca
AGAGCATGGTATTCAAGGCTTGATAAATATCTACAACAACAAGGTTTCAAAAGAGGAATTGCAGACAACAATCTCTACATCAAGACAAAAACTGAAAATCAATTAATTGTTGTGGTTTGTGTAGATGACATCATTTTTGCATGTAGTATAAACAAAATGTGCCAAGAGTTTGCAAAGGAAATTCAAAAGAAATTTGAGATGTATACGATTGGTGAACTATCATTCTTTCTTGGTTTACATATTTCTCAATCGGAAGAAGGCACATTCATTTCAAAAATAAAGTGTATCAAGGAAATGTTGAAGAAATTCAAAATGGAAGATTGTGCACCAGTCAACACACCCATGGTCACAGGTTATAAATTAACCAAAGATGATGAATCTCCATAACAAAATAAAACATTGTATAGGTCAATGATTGGCATCATATTACATGTGATTGCATCAAGGTCAGACAATATGCAAGCAGTAGGATTGGTTGCACGGTTTCAAGCTGCACCAAAAGAAACACATGTGCGAGCAGTGAAAAGAATATTCAAATATTGATCTGGATTATTTTCGACACAAAATTAGAGCAGAGATATAATAAAGAAATATACAAAGATATCTCAGATACCCAATAATATAATAGAATGTATCAGAGATGCAACCATAAACACAGAGATACAGTAATACACAATTTCTACTAATGAGAGAAAATGTACAAAGACTGTAAAATTACAGAGTGAAAGACTCGCTAGAATGGTGGCAGCTTATCATTGAGAAGAGATGTGATGGCTACTCGCATTTGCAAGAAGATGATTGTTACAATGAGGATATAAGGGCCTTTTTAACGTAAGGAAAATCCAAAACCCTAACCTCGAAAGATGAAAAGCCAAAAGGTTTGCGGGCCTCGATGGGGGTAGTTGATACGTCAACTTCCTAGGGGTGTAACTTTTGCATACGATCTTCGTTTGGGGCACTCGATACACCGTTGGAAAGGTCTAACTGAGAAGAATGATTTTTGGGCCTGTGGAATAGGTGGATGGCCACTAATATCCACCTGGATCAATCCTCCCTCTTTAGGAAGCAATGGTCTCCATTGCGTTGAGTTCTCGGGGGAGAGGGGGAAGCGTTTGTTGAATCTGAATCTTGGTAAGCTACTTGCCTTTCTGAAGAAGTTGTGTTGCTTAGCTTGTTGAAGGTTGTCATGAACCTTTGGTTGGAAGTGTTGGACCTTTTTAACCAGTATGGTTACATGAGATGACTATGTACAGAAATAATCATTGTGCTTTGCTACAATCTTGTCGATCTACTTCTTTTGGATATAAGGTGCTTGTACCGATGCTGTAGTGGTTGCAGTGTCCTTCTGTGCACCTTTTGAATAGATTGTGAAGAAGTTGAATTTTGTAGTATGAGATACTACCTTGCAACACTATTTCGGTGGGACAATAGATGGAACTACATATGGTATTTTATAGAGATGACCCCCCAAAGTAACAATGACACTACGGGGTCGAGACTCATAAATAGCATGGCGCTTCCACATATATGGCTTGCCCAAGAGAACATCACAGACATCCAGTGGGGAAACATTACATAATACCTCATCCTTGAAGGGTTGGATGTCGTATGACAATTGACACTGTTAGTTGACACAAATATCTCGTCCTTGGCGAAGCCACCCGATCTTGTATGGTTGCGAGTGTGGTGTTGTCGACAATCCCAATTGTTTGATGACCTCTGCTGAGATGAGGTTCTTTCGGCTTCCGCAATCAACGATAAAAAGCAGTGGTGTCCCCTTCACCCACATCTATGAATGAAAAAGGCACTCCCCCTCTTCAGGATCTGTTGGTTCTTCTTGTTGAATTGCTACAGTCGCGACAATAACAGTGGGATATGCGTCGATGATCTTTCTTCTGACAGTATTTTCTGAATTAGATTCTGAATCAGGGTTTGGCTCATTGTCTTTGATCTTGACCACCAATAATTGTTTTGAGCGACATTCATCGGTGTCATGCCAGGGGCTTTTGTGGAAATCACACCATTTTCCAGTGTCCTTCTTCGTCTTTCTATGACCCTTCTTTTCATGTGGCTTGGAATGATTTCCAGGAGGCTATTTGTTAGGATCATCTTTATCATAATTTGGTTATTGTGGATTTGCAGACCCGAACTCCTGTTTGTTCTGGTGCTTAAATTTATGCTCGATTTTAAAACCATATCGATAAGCCACACTGAGTGATGATATGTTTAGAAAATCCATTTCAGTTTGCATGTATCTGTGTAGAGCCCCGAGGTATTTCAAAACCAAATGTCCTTCGGAGTCTTTGATACCCATCTTGGTGCGCAAGGTATGGAAGGTATTGGTGAACTCTGAAATTGCTTGCCCCCTCTCTTGCTGCAGTGTGGTCCATCTCATGTATTGGTCCTCATAGTGACCAATAAGGTAATATTATTCCTTTACCGCATTCACACAAAAAATCCCAAGTTGGATTGACCCCATATATTCCAAACTCCTCTCTGGAACTTCAATCCCAGTAAGTTTCCCACCAATGTTTAACATGGGAGAGAGCCTTAAGGAGTGCAAAGGTGATCTTTTCCCTGTCGGAAAAATGGTGAACAGAGAAATAACGTTCTACCAGATTTAACCATTTGTCTAGGGCATATGCATATCTCTATCCTTCAAATACGAGAATATCAAAATTAAATTGTAACTTGAAAGGTGAGGTTCCTCCAAAGTGGCTTCATGATGAAGATACGTTGATTGTTATCGGAAGGTGTTGAAGGATGTGGGCAAAATTCTCCATCATTTTGTCCCTCTGTCGCGTGAGAGCTTGCTTAAGCAACAGATTTATAGAATCTTTTGCTTCGTCGTTTTTCTTTTCTTCCACCATGGAGGGTTTCTTGGGTGTGAGAGAGCGGTTTTCATCAAGAGAGACAAGCTCGAGACCCAACTTTCTATACTTGGACCTCGTCGGGGACATGCACTGAAAAACGATCAAGAGCAGCCTACTCTGATACCACTGATCCAAATTATTTTTAGCACGAAATGAGAGTGAAGATATAATAAAGAAATATACAGAGATATATCAGATATCCAATAATATAATAGAAATGTATCAGATATGCAACCATAAACACAGAGATACAACAATACATAGTTTCTATTAATAAGCGAAAATGTACAAAGACTGTAAAATTACAGAGTGAAAGACTTGCTAGAATGGTGGCAGCTTATCTCTGAGAAGATATGTGACGGCTACTCGCATTCACAAGAAGATGATTGTTACAATGAGGCTCTAAGGGCCTTTTTAACATAAGTAAAATCCAAAACCCTAACCCTGGAAGATGAAAAGCCAAAAGGTTTGTGGACCGCAATGGGGGTAGTTGATACATCAACTTCCCAGGGGCGTAACTTTTGCATACGATCTTTGTTTGGGGCGCTCGATACATCGTTGGAAAGGTCTAACCGAGAAGAACGATTTTAGACTAGCCCAAGCCAATTCTTTTAGTAATATCTTGGCCCCAAATCCCCAAACAATGTCGTTTAGGGCCTCAAAACGACCTCGAAAGTTTGGAACCCAAAAAACTATCGAAAAACTTCCAAGATGGAAAATTGTTTTATGGAAAACTGGGATTTCATGGATTTCTCTATTATTTGTTTTTAAAACCATACCAATATAAAAGTCACAGAGTGCGGTACTAGTTACAAGCCATGAAATCCCACGAAGGTAAAGATGATAATGTACTTCAAAGGTGATAGTTCATTCTCACATTCATTTGTAATCTTTTAAAAATGAAATTGTACTAAGATGCTTGCCATGCAAAACCAGGGTCGAAGATACCATTGGTATCCAAAACCCAAAAGTATTTTACTTGTTACTAATCAAGGACATATGATAATTTGATTTTACATCCATTCGCAATCGTTCACCAACTTATAAATGTCCACACACAACACAAAGTCATGCTTAAAACACACATACAACATGCAAACATAATAGATCCAACATCCAAAATTATTGTAGAAGAGTAAAACATTGGATGCTAGAAGAGTCCAAAGTGCTCATACATATCAAAGTTGTTTAAATAACCATAAGAAGGACAACCAAGGGTCATTATCCAACCACCAGCGCAATCTTAAAATTCAAAACCCTTAACTAACAACAACAGAGTATTTCTAAGCAAATGAAAATGCGAAAAGGTGGTATACCTGAGGAGGGAAAACCAATGGAGAGTGCAATAAATCTCATTTACTTCACGTCGCCTCCACAATCGAATGGTTGGAAACCAAAACTTACCAACTCTTCCACAATAACCATTAAGCAATCAAAATTCACACGGTGAAACATATTCAATGCTAGCTTGGACTCGAAATTCAAGATCTGTACTATAGTATCCATGCATTCAAAGCTATCAAACTTGCAATAATAACATATCTCAACAACCAATATCTATACCATATTCACAAGGCATGACAATATATCTCCTCTTATTTACCAACAATACCAATCGCATAATCCAACATTATGTCATATGATAATTATATCATATGTGAACTTTGTCATAAGTCGAGTTTATCAATACAACAACCTCGTATGATATTGAACCTTTATATGATGACCAATGTTGCTATATGATAAATTTGTATAAGAAAAACTTAACCATCCCTTTTGATATGTCATAAACCTATGACAACAAGTTTAGAGCATTGTAATTGCGATTAATATAACACTTATGTGATGGATTTTCATCCTCTTTTCTTTTGATATGCGACGATTTTCCTGGCGCAATGAATTATAGGGGGAATTGCAAAATTTCATCAAGAAATTATTCATGCATAGAATACAAAAAGGCAATCATAATTCCAGTCAATTGCTTTGTGACTTGCAAATTTTAAAGGAGCGAAATCAACTTAACATGTTTCTCTTTAAGGAGTCGCACCTACTAGTTATATATTATAATAGATAAACTCTATATAGTATGTGCATTGCAATCCTTTTCATGCAACATTCAATTGCACTTTTTGCGTCGACAACTAGCGACTCTAAAGAAATCTGCTTGCAGCAGATTAGAACTCATGAACTTTGGTTTTGATGAAATCAACAGGGGTGGATAGTGAAAAGTGATAGAAATGGACCAAAATTCTCGAGTACAAAAAGTTATACAACAGGAGGAAATAAAAATGGAATTTAAATGATACATGTAATGGGACTTCATAGAGCAATTCATGGAAAGTGATATATATGAGGGAGTTTCGTCTTGTTTGTATAATAAACGTAGAGACAATAGAATTTACTTGGATAAATAGTTTTTACTGAAGCTTTGGCTTTGTTGCAAAATCTACTATAAAAATTATCCGATATGCTCTTATTCAAAAATAGTATGGAGGGTAGAAAGGGAAAGGAGAAAAAGGAGAGAGTCATGACCGTCAAGTTTCTAGCAAAGCATGTAATTGAAGGTACATGATGTTATTTCATCCAGCATTAAAAAGAAAAGAGAACCATAATATCTTTGTTGTGTGTTCAGTTTGAAAATTGACTGACAATGTTTGCAAACAATGATCTATCTAGTGACCTGACCGATCCAGTTGACTCTATCTCAACAAAAGGGATTCAAACCAGAAAATCCAAACCAAGACTATATATATAAAACAACAAACTATACTCAAAAGCAAGCAAAACAAGTATGTACAGAAAACAAAAGTATTTACAAAGCATTGAATCTCAATCAATAATCAATTTGGTTTGACATAGTGCTTAAGATGAGGACCATTTGTATTGTAAGAAAATAATCGCTCATCCATTTCCTTTAATAAATGTGAATTGGTACCAAGGACATAGGTGATTTTGAATGGACCTAGCCATAACTTCTGAAACTTGGAATGTCTTCCTCTCTCCACATGAGCTGAATCCCAAAGTAACACTTTCTCATCAATCTTAAAATCAACAAATTTAGTCTTTTTATTGAAATATTTCTTAATTGTTTATTGCCTTCTCTTTAAATTATCTAGAGCATGACTTCTATGTTCTTCTAAAGAGAGTAAGGCATTCATTCTCTAAGATATATCAGTTGAATTTAGTTCTTCAACTTCTAATGTCAAACGTAAAGAGGTAAATTCTAGTTCAATTGGCATAATAGCTTGTTGACTATACAACAACTGAAATGGGGTATGGCATGTGCTAGAATTAGTAGTAGTACGATCTGCCCAAAGTGAAAAATTGAGAAGTATGTGCCATTGACGTGGCTTATCCTCTATAATATTTTTCAAGATCTTGACCAAATTCTTGTTAGTTGACTCAGCCTACCCATTTCCTTGAGGGTAATATGCAGAGGAAGTGAAATGTTTGACACCAAACTTACTAAGAAATTGAGTAATATTTGCAGAGATGAAAGTTGGTCCATTATCTGAAATGATTTCGAGGGGAAGACCAAACCGAGAAAAGATATTCGATTCCAAGAAAGAGATCACTTGTTCATCTTGAGCATGTCTAAGAGGTAAAACTTCAATCCACTTTGTGAAGTAATATGTAGTTGTTAATATATAAACATGGCCTACAGAAGATGATGGGTTAATAGGACCAATGAAATCTAAACCACGTTTAGAAAAGGGAAAATCAGGAAGGACGGGTTGTAAGGGCATGGCAAAAAAATGTTTTTTACCAGCGAACTTTTGGCATTTATCACAAATCCTTGTAAATTCATAGAAATCTCTAAAAATGGATGGCCAGTAATAACCAATCCTAAGGATTTTAAAACGAGTGGCATTAGCATCAAAATGACCACCAATATGAACAATAGATGTTGTTGATCCGTGAAACTCATTTAATATTTTTTGGGTTGCGTTATCATCTATGCATCATAGCAACAACCCATCAACAGACCTTCTAAACAAAGATTCTCCTAAAATGAGGTACTTAGAAGCTTCAAGATGAAGCCTCCTTCATTGATGAGGGTTCAAGTGATCCAGACACCTTTGAAATTGAAATTAATGAATGAGATCTTTATACCAGGGATGTTCAAAAAGATTAAGATTTTGGTTTTCAATATAAAACAATGTTGATAGTGTATTATCTTTGTCTTTAGAAAATTCACTTGGTTCAGGATGTTGAGCTAAGTGTAGGGATAAGTCACATCCCTTGATCATTTTGGATATCATGATCGTCAAATCATGCTCTTGGATTTTTGCAAGCCAATGTGCAAGCTTACTTGAAAGATTCGTTTGTGAAAGTAAAAACTTGACAGCAGGCAAAGGGACTTTTACCAGCGTGTGCTTGCCTAGAATAAAATGGTGATTTTTTTTCTATAGCTTTAACAAGAGTGAAATCATGCTTTTTGATGTAAGAATATTTGATTTCATCATCTTATAAGCTCTGACTCTTTTTTCATTATTTTGATCATCGTTTTGCATAAGAATTGCAGAAATTGCTTCTTTTATAGTGTTTGTATATGTAATGAAGTCTTTTTCAAAGTCTAGTTTCACCAAAACAAGTGCATAATTGATTACTTTCTTGATCTTTGTGAATGCCTTTTCAACATCATATGTCCAAGAGAAAGGATGATCATGTTTTAGCATACTATGAATTGGTTTAACTATGACAACGAAATCAGGAACAAACCTCCATACAAAATTTATAGTGCCCATAAAAGCTTGAATTTTTTTCTTAGATGTAGGGGCAGGGAGATTATGGCAAACCTCTCAGGATATATGCTTTACCTGAATCTGAAACAATATGACCAATAAGTTTACCTTGGGTGACACCGAAAATAGACTTCGAAGGATTCAAAGGAATGCCAAACTTTCTACATCGCAAGAAGACTTTTCAAAGATGATCAAAATGATCTAATCGGGTTTTGGAATAAATTGTTAAATCATCAAGATAAACCAGAATTATCTAACTGATAATATCGTCAAAAGATAAATGCATAGCTTTTTGAAAAGTGGCACCTGCATTAGACAAGACAAACAACATTCAGTCATAGGCAAAAGTGCCCAGCGGGTTGTGAATGTGGTTTTCTATTTATCGATCCTCTTGACTTTAATTTGATTATAACCAAAGAAATCATAAAGTGAGGACATCCTTTTTATCCTGCAACTTGTTGTAAGATCATTTACATGTTGGGAAGTGGAAAGTTGTCTTTTACACTTGCTCTATTTAAAGCACGAAAATCAACACAAAGCCTAATTTGACTTGTTTTCTTCAGGACGGGAACACGATTTGATACCCATTGAAAATACTTAATTGGAAAGATTATATGAGCATTTAGGAGTTTTTCCACTTATTTTCTTATTGTAGCTTCAAGTGCAAGATTCACAGGTCTATGTCTTTGCCTAACTGGCTTTGCCCCTTCTTTAATCGGAATGGCATGTTGTATAATATTAGGATCAAAACCACGAAGATCCTCATAAGACCAGGCAAAAACATGACAAAATTCTTGGAACAAGTCCATGAATTTCTTCTTCTCTTCATCTGAACATTTAGCACCTATTTTGATCATATTTGGGGATTTAGGGGTTCCAATGTTCACATGGATAGTATCCCCAACTTTTCTTTTAGACTCCTCTTCTTTATTATTTTCTTTATTGCTTACATCATTCATCGAGAATGTACTCTCAAGAGGAGTCGAGCCCTTAGAAAGTTTATCGTTTTCAAGGGAAATAATCTCTTTATGCTTATAAGGTTCATTCCGTAAGAAGGCACATATGCCTTCATGATCTGGAAAAACTTGCCAAGATTCTACGTTATCAAGAATATGAGGTCGATAAAGAGACATAAACGTACAATCTGGTCTCTGAGGTAACAACTGCCTTGCAGGTGAGGTTGCTAAAAATAGCTAACCTGTCAGCCATAGAATTAAGTTCTCTTTTAATATTAGTGATGTTGAAAGACATTAGATTTGAGATTAATGCCCAAACATCTTGGGTGTATCTTTTAAGTAACTTGTTGATGGGCTTGTATATTTTCCCGACTAAATTCATAACAAATTCTGAATCACCAAAAACAATAAGATGACCACATCCAATATTATAAGCATTTTCAATGC
This sequence comes from Picea glauca, assembly GCA_000966675.3. Lineage (NCBI taxonomy): Eukaryota > Viridiplantae > Streptophyta > Pinopsida > Pinales > Pinaceae > Picea > Picea glauca. Next base: position 52,760 of record JZKD02S1686047.1, read on the forward strand.
CTAGAAGTAAGGCTTCAAACTCAACAACATTATCCGTACATGCAAATTCTAATCTATAGGAAAATTTCTAAATTTTTCCTACATGAGAGTATAATATAATACCTGTCATGTTACCTTTGTTTGAACATGCACAGTCAAAGTGTTGACCGCCTATCCAACTAGGGGGTTAACTCCATGTTCCATGAAGAGATGCATCATCCTATGCTCATTTGTCGAAGACGATTTGATTCTACAGGGCATTTTTGGCCCCAACACTTCTTTTTGTAACTGTAATTTCTGCACCCCTGCGTGGGTCAATAATGTAATAGGTCTGCATTGGTCATAGTTAGGTCAGTTACCTTGGGATCGGTTCATTGGGAGAGTATAATTCCTCCAAAGTGGTGAAGGGTGTTCTAATGAGCTTATCCTCTGGTAACTATTGTTTAGGAATGATGTAAATGACCATGCATGGCATCTTAGAAAGTTTCGCGGAATTCCTTCGAGTCTAAATTAGTTTTTTTTTTAATTAATTAATTTTTAATTAAATTTCCCTAAGTTTGGAGGTTTAATTATTTAATTAATCAATTATTTTTTAGCAAAAATTGGAAAAACTAGGTCCTTTGACTTTTGATGGGGGTATTTGTGCTCAAAAGAAATGGAATGAGACCCCCTACACCCATGGACCAATTTTTAGCTCAGTCGGACAACTTTTGCTATGGGTTTGTCCACCCGGAGTGTCAGTCAATCAAAAACAACAATTTTAATTGCTAAGTCCAAACATGGCAGAAATGTAATTTTTGTAATAATGAGTTAAAAGGATGATGTAAAGGTGGAAGAATATTGAGAGAGGTTTCCTAGCCTAAACCTACCCAACCCAACTTGATTTAACCTTTTAATTACCCTCACCCCCTCACCTCACTCAAACCCTCACGCCCCCTAGGGAAAGTTACGCCCCCCTTGGTGGTGAAATGTTGTAACTTAGATCTAGAAAGGGTGGTGGACCCCTCTCCCTAGTGGTTTACCTCCCTCTACCCTCCACGTCACCCTCTAGCCTAACTCCACTCCCTTTACCTCATTTACTCCCTACCTTTCCTTGCCAAACCCTAGATGGTGTGCCCTACCCTTGGGATTCTAGCTTGTGCTTGGTGGTGGACACTTGGAATTGATCCAAGAGGGGTGAGTTTGCCTCTCCAAGTATAAATAGATCCATTTTCTCACTCCTTCCTCACCATATCTTAAGCTATTGTTATGTTACTTGATTTTCATCTCTCTCTCTCTCTCTCTCTCTCTCTCTCTCTCTCTTTCTTGTCCATCTTTCATCCATTCTTTGGCTCTTAGGGTTTTAGAGCAAGTATTTCTCCAAGATCCATTTTGAGTAATAAAAGAGAAGCTTTGGAGGATATTGGAAGAGCAACAAGTATTTTTGTTCTCGCTACATATGAGGTAATATTGTTATAATTTGGTATGGTGATTGCATAGAAGAGATTCTTAGGTAAAGTGTTTTACTTGGGTAGATCTAGCAACGAGTATTCTTGTTAGTCTATATATGTGGAATTGTTTAATGGGTGCAAGTATTTTATTTCATTAGCATATTCAACGATATTATCTTCTTGTATGCATATTATTGTGCCAAGTTTTGCAGGTTTGTCTTCAAGGGTTTTATTGGCAATGCCTCAAGGAAGAGTCCTCCCTTAAAGCACATATAAACTCCATCTTTATCCTTCCTTACTCATTCTTTCATTGCTGCTCATTCCATGTTATATTTCAGCTATCCTAACATAGTGGATTGGTCACTTTAATCATATTTTATCATAAGTTTTTAAGGAGAAAAAATTTTGCCCTAAAAACATAATTTTTTCTTCACATTGTTGGTTGTGTGTAGCTTTTCCAGCAAGCATAGCTTGCTGGTTTTTGCAGGGTTTCAACAGGTTGAGGGGGTTAAGTTGCCCTAAAATAGCCACACAACACTCCAAGACCCTTCTCTTCAAGTGGGTAACAAATCTCAACCTCTACTTTTCATTTTCTAGCTAGTTTTTCATTATTTCTTCACTTTTAGT
>JZKD02S1686047.1:104277-117656 GCA_000966675.3 Picea glauca
ACAATAATATTAACTATAACAATGGTGAGACTATCAAATCATTCAATCTTCATTTCACCAAGTTGTACAATCAAATTCTTGAATTGATTCACCCCCTTAACCAAGCTACATTCATGCACTATTACAATACCTTACCCTCTTCCTATCGTCATAGATTGGAAGAAAAGGCTATAGACAATCTCAAATATGCACTTCAGACTTGTCTTGAGTATGAAGAGTATCTAGAAAGAATTGGTCTCCCTAAGGGAGATTATGTAAAACAAACCGATATGTCTATAGTCTTGCAGCTTATGCAAGATATGAACAACCATATGATTGCTTATGAAGGAAAGGGAATAACTTCTACTTCCATTCCTGTTGAGTCTTCTTCCCACACAACCTTCAAGAACCCAAATGATAGTACTTTCCAACCAAAGGCTATAATGTCTCGTGCTTGGTGCAAATTTTGCGAAGAAAATCATGATGAAATGACTTGTGAGGTAAAAAGAAATGCTAGAGATTGAATCTTTGGAAAAAAAAACTAAATGCAAATATTGTTGTCTTGGATTGGGCTCAACAGGATGATCTCATGATGGTAAACACTAGAAATAAAACTTACACTAATAAGAGTAAAGTTTATTCTTCCCGAACCACTTTTTCTCCCAACTCATCATCCCGAGATACAAACTCCCAGGTTGACAAGTCTTCAAATAGTCAAGGAGCGTCAACTCCTTTCCCTCCATCCAAATATAGTATCCTCAATCAATTAGCTAGTATCAAGGAAAATCCTCTCTCTTGGACATGGTCACTGTCCCGAAACAACAACAACGTTTGAAAATTTTCACGAAAGGTAAAACTTCCACAATAGCTAATTTGACTGAAAATTCTGATGGAAATGAGTCAAATGTAAATAAAATAGGTGTAAATAATTTTAGAAACCCTATAAAAAAATCCCCCTTTCTATATTTCTGTAAAAATTATGGATAAAATAGCTCATTGTTGCCTTTTAGATGGTGGATCTAGCTTGAGCGTTATGTCCAAAATTATTATGGATGAGCTAGGCCTCTTTTGTACCAATGAAAATGTGAGGAGTATGCTTTCCTATAATAATCAACAACAATCTACCATAGGTGAGATCAAAGATGTAACTCTAGTCCTCTATGCTCACCCTGAAATAAGAACCACCCTTAATATATAAGTAATTGATATGTTTGTTAGTAACTATTCAATCATTTTGGGTAGAGATTGGTAGGCCTTAACCGGTGGTTATCTATCGCTAGATGGTTCACATTTATCCATCCCCAAGAATAGAAAGAATGTTATTGTTCTAAGGGAAGGAATGATTTCACCTTACATTGAAAGCATTCCTCAGCCTAATGTAAATTATGTTGAGGAATATATAGGTGTCTATTTGATCTTTGTTGATGAAGATGACACATTTCTTGAACCGATTGGTTATGATGACGATATGTGGCATATGTACTTTGTGTTGTTGTCCTTACACAAACTTGCAAACATGAGCCAAGTCATGCTCACTTAGTGTGTCCTTGGAGGCACAATTCCTAGGTTCAAAGCCCAAGCTGTCACCTTGGCTTGAACCTCTTTCGTCTCAGCTTACTCCTAGGGAAGCTAAGGGGGGTAGTCCCTAGTTTCTAGATAATATTTACAGTTAAGTTCTAGGCGTTGTTTTTAATTCGTTAAAGGCTAGGGGAGTCTAACCTATGATGCTAAGGCAACAATGCAAGATGAAAGAGTTTGTTATGTCAAGCAAAACCTTTCCCTAGGTTAACTAGACTAGTGCATGAGGTTGGGCAAGGGGTCAACTAGAGTTAGAGGGTGTTTCATTACAATAAGATTACAAAGGATTACCAAAGAATAGTTATTCCACAAATTGCTAGATACAAGTACTTACAACAAAGAATGCTAAATATACAACAAGCTAACCACGTTTTGTTTATATGTGCAGGATATAAAGGAGATCAAAGCATTATCATCATCAACATATCAACATTCACACTTCACAAGGATACTTAGAAGATTTAGAAATTAAAGCTTAAGTGTTCTATAATGATTTAAATACTCAACACCTTTAGTTGTTTAACCCAAGTTTTATTAGATGAAAGATTGAATTACAAGTATTAAGCCCAAGTTTTAATTTACTTAGTGAGTTAAAGTTTCTTAAGATTGCAAGATTTTAATTACCTTATTAGGTGTTTCACCGAAAACCTCCTCCCCCGGTTGCCAAATGGTTGTTGGATGCTCAAGAAGTAAGGCAACGAGGCCTACCCTAACTTCACAGGTCAACCCTAAGAATTGAGTTTTTATGGAAAAGACATTGCGCGTCGTGAGACCGTCCCCGGTCTAGCACCTTTCATTGCCCTCCTCAATCCCCGTTTTAGATGGTGAAGATGGTGGTTAAAGGTACCCTATTAAGTCTATTAAGTACATATATTAACTGGTTAGACTTTTAGGTGTATTGGAGAGTGTTTCGGTGACTTTTAATTGCCTTAAAATGGTGATTTAATGTCAAAACCGAAACTTTTATGAGCTTAAAAAGTGTGTTGTTTAAGCATAAAATTTAAGCACTTAACACATGTGTAACATGAAGGACCAAGTTGAATAACAATTTAGTTTGTCACCATGATTAAACCATTAACATGAAGAAGCTTGTTATGAAAAGAATCCTAAAGCACAAGGGCAAGGACAACTTTCCAAGGAGAAGAAAACATCCAAGCTTATACCACTTATCTTATGTTGTTAAAGCGTTAAAGAGAAAAGCATTGAGTGTGAAAGAGGAGCTTTAAGAATTAGATGTGTGCCTACACTATCAACTTTATCCGACAATAGTTAACTTTAGTGTGATGGCAAATGGTCTTAAAGATAAGAAATCATGAAAAGGAAAACCATTTGCTAAACCATTAAAGCATTAAGCATTTAGTGTGTTGGATTAGAGCATGTACACAAGAGAGATCTTAAGATAGATTATAACATGCAACTAGGATTAAGCAAGTTGATTATGCCCCAAGGGCTTAAGCTAAGCACTAATATGTGATGTGATAAGATCTAGAATATTTTAACCTTCAAAGCATTAAAAAAGATCAATAACACATTACTTATCCTAGCCTTGCGATTTTGGGGGGGTTTCTCCCAAGGTGTAAGAAATTATTTAGATTAGATAAGCTTGAAAGAGAGATGAAAAGCAAGGCAAGCAATTCAATGGCACGAGATGGAGGTAAGCCTACCTTTATTGTGCCAATGAGGTTGTGAGGAAAGTAAGCAAGCCAAACAAACTATTAAGAAAAGGCTCACTAACCCCACGTCCTAGCTCAAGGAAGTGCTTTAGAAATGAGGTAACTTGAAATTTGCACTAACCCTAAGCTCACACTTGGGAGGTAGGTCGTACCAATTCTCCTCCCAAGCTATGAGCAAGCAAGAACTTACTAAAAGTGAAGAAATAATGAAAAACTAGCTAGAAAATGAAAAGTAGAGGTTGAGATTTGTTACCCACTTGAAGAGAAGGGTCTTGGAGTGTTGTGTGGATGTTTTAGGGAAACTTAACCCCCTCAACCTGTTGAAAACCTGCAAAAAGATACAAACAACCAACAATGTGAAGACAATTTTTTGTTTTCAGGGCATACATTTTTCTCCTTAAAAACTTATGATAAAATATGATTAAAGTGACCAATCCACTATGTTAGGCTAGCTGAAATATAACATGGAATGAACATCAATGAAATAATGAGTAAGGAAGGATAAAGAGGGAGTTTATATGTGCTTTAAGGGAGGACTCTTCCTTGAGGCATTCCAAATAAAACCCTTGAAGCCAAACCTGCAAAACTTGGCACAATAATATGCATACAAGAAGATAATATGGCTGAATATGATAATGAAATGAAATACTTGCACCCATTAAGCAAATCCACATATATAGACTAACAAGAATACTCGTTGCTAGATCTACCCAAGTAAAACACTTTACCTAAGAATCTCTTCTATGCAATCACCATACCAAATTATAACAATATTATTTCAGATGTAGCAAGAACAAAAATACTTGTTGTTCTTCCAATATCCTCCAAAGATTATCTTTTATTACTCAAAATGGATCTTGGAGAAACACTTGCTCCAAAACCCTAAGAGCCAAAGAATGGATGAAAGATGGACAAGAAAGAGAGAGAGAGAGAGATGAAATTCAAGTAGCATAACAATAGCTCAAGATATGGTGAGGAAGGAGTGAGAAAAGGGATCTATTTATACTTGGAGAGGCAAACTCACCCCTCTTGGATCAATTCCAAGTGTCCACCACCAAGCACAAGCTAGAATCCCAAGGGTAGGGCGCACCATCTAGGGTTTGGCAAGGAAAGGAAGGGATTAAATGACGTAAAGGGAGTGGAGTTAGTCTAGAGGGTGACGTGGAGGGTAGAGGGAGGTAAACCACTAGGGAGAGGGGTCAACCACCCCTTCTAGATCTAAGTTACAACATTTCACCACCAAGGGGGCATAACTTTCCCTAGGGAGCATGAGGGTTTGAGTGAGGTGAGGGGGCGAGGGTAATTAAAAGGTTAAATCAAGTTGGGTTGGGTAGGTTTAGGCTAGGAAACCTCTCTCAATCTTCTTCCACCTTTACATCATCCTTTTAACTCATTATTACAAAAATTACATTTTTGTCATGTTTGGGCTTAGCAATTAAAATTGTTGTTTTTGATTGACTAACACTCTGGGTGGACAAACCCATAGCAAAAGTTGTCCGACTGAGCTGAAACTTGGTCCATGGGTGTAGGGGGTCTCATTCCATTTCTTTTGAGCACAAATACCCCTATCAAAAGTCTAAGGACCTAGTTTTTACAATTTTTGCTCAAAAATAATTTACTAGTTAAATAATTAAACCTCCAAACTTAGGGAAATTTAATTAAAAATTAATTAATTAAAAAAAAAAAAATCAGACTCGACGGAATTCCGCAAAACTTTCTAAGATATCATGCATGGTCATCTACATCATTCCTAAACAATAGTTACCAGAGGAAAATCTCATTAGAACGCCCTTCACCACTTTGGAGGAATTATTGCAAGTGTGAGAGAAAAACTCAAGGGAAATTAATAAGGCTGAAAAACCCAATTGATAACCTGAGGATAAAAAACCCTCGGTGAAAGGAACTCTCCCAATGAACCGATCCCAAGGTAACTGACCTAACTATGACCAATGCAAACCTATTACATTATTGACCCACACAGGGGTGCGGAAATTCTAGTTACAAAAAGAAGTGTTGGGGCCAAAAATGCCCTGTAGAACCAAATAGTCTTCGACAAATGAGCATTTGATGATGCATCTCTTCATGGAACATTGAGTTGACCCCCTCGTTGGATAGGCGGTCAACATCTGGCTCCACCTGAGGACGTGTGTTCGATATTCTCACATGAGACGAAGAGCATACGAGAATCCAACACTTACAAAACATAGTGCTCACCAATAACCAACATAAGAATACATATATACATAATGAAATAAATAAATGCTATATACAACATCTACATAATGAAATAACTAAAGTACAACATCAATAATTTTACAAATGAAATCTATGATACAGATTTTTTTTTTAAGTACATATTAACATAATGAATGAAATAATACAAAATTAAAATACAAGGAGAAGGGTTAGAGATACGTTGCAGAGGGTGTCCCTTTGGACACCAAGTTGCTCGTCATTTGAAGAAGAGCTTGAGCTACTGCCCATTTCGTGGAATGTTGATGGGCTCACCATCCAAATGGCTAAGATGAAAAGAATTCAACCCTGCTATTTCTATGAACAAATATGGACCCAACCATAAGCTGTCAAATTTGCCATGTTTTCCAGGTTTCTCTCTGCCTTTATCCCATAACAAAACTGTATCCCCAATCATGAAATCCCTCTGCCTGGCTGACCTGTCGAAATCTTTCTTTACCTTGCCCTGATTTATGCAATTATGATCATAAGCCTTTCATCTGATTTCATCCAACTCGATGACCTGATTGACCCTATTATGAACTGCATCCTGCTCTATGGAAATGTCCTCAACTAACCCATAAGTAGGAAGTTTAAGGTGCACTGGCAACCTAGCCTCCAAACCATAAACTAGTTCAAAAGGACTCTTTCCAATTGTTGCTTTCTTTGTTATTCTGTCAACCCATAATGCATGTTTGATTTTACTATCCCAAGATCTTTTATTTTCACCAACTATCTTCTTAACTATGGTCATTAGGTTTTTATTACTTGACTCTGCTTGACCATTTCCTTGGGGATAGTAATCTGATGCATGTGATAAGATAATGCCATACTTGAAACAAAAAGATGACATCTCAGTTGAACAAAAGGCCTTAACATTATCTGTCACTATCTTTGATGGGACCCCGAATCTAGTTATAATTCTGTCTTCTAGGAAATCCATCACAACCTTTTCAATTGTTGACTTTGTAGGAATGGCTTCAACCCACTTTGTAAAGTAATATGTTGCTATGATAACCCATGAATAACCATTACTTGAATTATCATTAAACTTTCCGATGAAGTCCAAACCCCACTGCTGAAAAGGTGCTTCAACCACTACTGGTTGCAAAGGGAGTGCTGCTAACTTTTGCTTTCCTGTGAAAAGATGACATGGCTCACATTTTCGAACAAACTGATGCACATCTGAAAACATAGTGGGCCAATAATATCTCGCTCTAAGGATCTTGTGGGTAGTATTTTTAGCAGCAAAGTGTCCATCACAAAACCCTCCATGGAATTCATCCATTAGTTTCTTTGACTCAACATCATCCACACATCTAAGGATAATCCCATCAGGATTCTTCCATCCTAATCCGTCTCTAGTGAGAACATACTTAGAAGATTTTAATCTCAAGGCCCTTTTCTTGTGTCCTACTAGATGGCTTGGACAAGTTAGATTCTTAAGATAGAATATGATGTCTGTATACCATTCAACTTGTTCGAGTTTTAACAAATTAGGATGCCATTCTTGATTATTGATTTGACAAACCATACCCAAGGCCTTTTCATTACTTTCTGTCAACATTTTTGCTAGGCCTTGACCCTTAATCAATTTTGAAGGTTTGATTTCCAAATCATACTCTTGGATTTTAGCAATCCATCTACCCCTTGAGCCTAATCCTTCCACTTGAGATAAAACATCCTTAACCGCAGAATTAGGAACATAACCAATCACCTTGGAATATCCGATGAAGACTCTAAAATGCTTGAGTGTTTTGACTAAGGCATAAGCTTGTTTCTCAAACATGGGTTACTTAAGGTCTGAATTTTGCAAGGCCCTGCTCATATATGCAATGGGTTGTTCATGGCCTTGATCATTTTTCTGAAGCAACACACCAGCAATAGTGTCTTCAGAAGCAAAAGAGAAAATCTGAAAGTCCTTCTCGTAGTTTGGGCTAATAAGGACGGGAGCTTCACATATAACATTTTTAATAGTTTCAAAAGCTCGCCTACTTTCTTCATTCCATTCAAATTTTACATCCTTCTTAAGTAGCTTATATATAGGTTTCATGATCTCAGCATAGTTAGGAATGAACCTATGGACAAAATTGGTTTGTCCTAAGAAGGATTGGAGAGCTTTCTTTGATGTAGGCAAAGGCACCTTACCAATAGCTTCAATTCTCTCTGGGTCTAACTTGACCCCATCTTTTGTAATTATGTGGCCCAATAATTTACCTTCAGTCACCCCAAATACTGACTTAGCAGGATTTAGAGAAATTCCAAACTCTCTACATCTGTCCAAAACTTGCCTAAGGTGGTTAATGTGAGTTTTCCCATCCTTAGAAAAGACTATTAAATCATCTTGATATATTTCAATCAATTTCCCAATTAGCCCCCTGAAGGCATAATTCATAGCTCTCTGAAAAGTAGCTCCAACATTTGATAAACCAAATGGCATTGTGAGATATTCAAAGGTTCCCCATGGAGTAGTGAAAGTTGTCTTATGCCTGTCCTCTGCTTTAAGTCTGATCTGATTATAACTCGAGAAACCATCAAGCATGGAAATTATTCCTGATCCTGTTACCCTTTGAAGTAAAGTTTCCATCTTGGGAAGGGGGTAGTGGTCTTTTGTGAAAGAAGTGTTCAAATTCCCGAAGTCAATGCATAACCGAATTTTTCCTGTCTTCTTCCTAGTAACAACCAAATTTGAACACCGTGAAGAATGTCTGGTCTGTGCAATGATACCTGCTTCTAACATTTTATGTAACTCCTCTTGGACCAAAGGAGCTAACTTGCGGTTTAACTGCCTCAACTTTTGTCTAAAGGGTTTGGTTTCTTCCTTAAGAGTAATCACATGCTGAATCACATCCTCCCTATAGACTTTGAACTCATCATAGCTAAAGGCCAAGACATCCCTATATTCTTTTAATAACTTAAAATTTTCATTCATTTTTTCTATAGGGGTAGTCTTGCCTATTTTTATCATCCCGGGCTCTTCATTAGTTCCAATGTTGACTTCAAGGTAATCACATAGTTTTTTCTTTAATTCTTCTCTTTTCTTGTGACCATCATGTCTATCAAAATCCCTTTCTGAAGATATGACTCGCCTAGGGGGTGCTTTTACCTCATCATCAATTTTCTTTAATTCTTCTCTTTTCTTGTGACAATCATGTCTATCAAAATCCCTTTCTGAAGATATGACTCGCCTAGGGGGTGCTTTTACCTCATCATCAATTTCCGTGTAATTACAACCCTCTTCTTTCATATTGATGCCTAAGTCTAAAAACTCATGCATATGGGTTAAAAACTTAATCACCTGTTTGTCATCATCAAAAATTTGCCAATGATCTACATTATTAGGATCTGAGGGTCTAAAGATCACTTCAATCGAAATATTTTCATCAATTAAATTGTCTGGAAGCTGAAGTGTGGAAGCTGAGACTGTAAGTTCATCTTCCTTTGAATTCTTTTCTCTAGGAATAGCAATCAAGTCTATGACATCTAGGTCATTCATTAAATCCCAAATTGCATTCATATATCCCTTCAATCTTTCAGATTTACAAGAAAATTGACCTTTCAACTGTTGTATAACTAAGTCTGAATCCCCTTTGATGTTTAGACATCTTATACCTCTATCTTTGCAAAGTTCTAAACCAAGGAGCAAGGCTTCATATTCGGCCACATTATTAGTTACATCAAACTCCAATCTATAAGAAAATTTCAACACTTTACCATTTGGAGCTTGAAGCACAATTTTGACACCTTTTCCTGCTCTAGAAAAAGCACCATCAAAGTTCATGTACCATACTTTTTCTACTTCATCATCTTGGACTTTATCTTCTAAGGGCACAATGGAGTTAGACAAAATGGCATAGTCACCAAGACCCTCATCTGTAAACTTTAACTCATTCTTGGGATTTTTAGGATCTTCAATATGATATCTTCTAAACACTTCCCTGTTCAACTTGAAAGTGTTCCCATATAGAGTAGGAAGGGTGGCATAAGATAAATCCATTTGTAGGTTACCACCCAAATCTGTTGCTGCCTTTCTATTCAACAACATTCCCCAAGCATCTGGAGCATCAATTACCACAATGTCCATCTCAAACATAATATCTGAAAATGCTGCTAAGTGTACTTGCAAACCCTTAATCAATCCATCCACTTTAATCATTTTACTATCCATGGCACACATGTTATGGTAAGGTCTATATATTCTTAAGTTCAACTGTTGCATTACTTTCTTAGTCATAACATTTGAGCTTGCCCCTGAATCTAGCATGCAATTGTCTAACACTTTGTCATTCACAAGTAAAGAAAGGTAGAAGGGTAAATTCTTCTCATTTCCCCTATCCCAATTCTGTAGAATCATTGGTGCGTCTTGGTAGGCCATGACTGGTTGCTTCTCAACAGAATTCTTAGGAGGATCATCTATGGCTTTAAGTAGCTTTTCCTTTTGAGAAGGGATCTTCATAAGTTCTTATACTGGGACTAACATCTTTGCATTACTCAACCATCCACCTAACTCAATATTCAAATCTATATTAATAGGCACATTTGACTTAGAAGGAGATACCTTGGGAATACTAGTTTGACTTTTATCTTGACTTTTATTTCCATTCCTTTGGTATGTAATGCCTCTATACTTAGCCATTTCTGCAACCTGTTGGGGTGTGGGCTTGGGCCCATACTTTTATGTTGCCTTATCAACATTATTGTTCATGAAGTTTCCACTACTTCCATGATCCTCAAAATCCATCCAATCATACCGACTTCCATAATACCTTTCACCACACATATTTATTTGTTCATTTCCTTGGTTTCCATAATCATTATCACATTCTTCAAGGAAAACTAGACAAGTTGATTCCTCATGAAACTCACCACAAGGCCTATAATAAGGTATGGAGCGATGATCTATCAAGTTGGTGGATTCAAAAGGATTGGGTGGCCTTTGATCATTTTGGGGAGGTCTTCTTGGCCTCTTATCATTTGGCTTGTGTTGTTGTCTATTACTTTGGGACCTCTCCACAGTGATCAACCTATTTTGCAAAGCATTAATCTGATTGGTATGGTTCACTTCCATTTTCTTAATTAACTTAGTCAATTCTTTAATTCCATCACTTGATGATCCTTGACCCTCGTCCTTCTTCTTCTTTTCATCATTAACCTTTGAAGGAGAACCTCTTGTGAAACTAAGAATATTGGACTTCCTAGCCTCAAGCATATTTTGTTCAATTCTTATAGTTGTGGCTTGTGTTGCTCCCAAAGTTTGAGGATCCTTATCCCTTAACACATACCTCATTTCACCCTCAAATGCCTCTATATAGTAAATCAAGATTGCAGTATCTGATGGTTTAATGTCATTATGAAGGCCTTTCACCAAGCTATTGAACTTAGTGTTAAATTCTACCACAATTTCATTTTCCTTTTTATGGCTAGTGGTAAGGGCAGCAAGCTGGAATCTATGTTATTTTTTATCACCCCATCTTGTTCTAAATTCATTCAATATTTCATCAAGGGTGCTAAACTTTTGTGCATCAAAATCTGTAAACCATTTGGCAACATCTCCTTCCAAAGAGTACACAAACAAGGTCATTTTTACATCTTCTTCATCATGACCCCCACAATATCTTTGCACACACATCCGGAAATTCAAGATATGAGTTTTGACACTTATAGCATTGTTCCCCTGAAAGATGGGTAACTTGTCAATGGCTTTTTCAAAAACTGCGTGAGGGGCACCTTGGATTGCTGTAAAGTTCAAAGGTCTCAAAAAGATACTCATTGTTACGTTAGGAGTATTAGTGGGATTATTAACAGTTGGTTGATTATTAGTTTGGCACAAGAATTGAATATCAGTGAGTGCTTCTTCCCCAAGACTTTCAAGTAGCCTTCTAAGAGCAAGGCGATTTAGTCTCCTCCTATAAACCTTTTCGGATTCAGGAAAAGAATAGATCACTCCTTGTGAAGTGCTCCTAGTAGTATACTTGCTAGATTTTTTCAATGGAGTCGTCACTTGGAAAGGAATCACACAAAGCTAACCAATGCAAGCTCAAAGAATTTTAGGGACTAAAATTTTTATTGTTTAGTTCTTAAAAAATAAGTTAAATTCGTTTTAACCAAGGACAAATGACTTGTCATCGACAACGGTGCCAAAGATGTTGTCATCCTTATACACACTTGCAAACGTGAGCCAAATCCTACTCACTTAGTGTGTCCTTGGAGGCACAATGCCTAGGTTCAAAGCCCACGCTGTCACCTTGGCTTGAACCTCTTCCACCTAGGCTTACTCCTAGGGAAGCCAAGGGGGATAGTCCCTAGTTTCTAGATAAGATTTAGAGTTAAGTTGCAGGAGTTGTTTTTAATTCGTTAAGGGTTAGGGGAGTCTAACCTATGATGCTAAGGCAACAATGCAAAATGCAAGAGTTTGTTATGTCAAGCAAAACCTTTCCCTAGGTCAACTAGACTAGTGCATGAGGTTGGGCAAGGGGCCAACTAGAGTTAGAGGGTGTTTCGTTACAATAAGATTACAAAGGATTACCAAATAATAGTTATTCCACAAATTGCTAGATACAAGTACTTACAACAAAGAATGCTAAATATACAACAAGCTAACCATGTTTTGTTTATATGTGCAGGAGATCAAAGCATTATCATCAACAACATATCAACATTCACACTTCACAAGGATACTTAGAAGATTTAGAAATTAAAGCTTAAGTGTCCTATAATGATTACAATACTCAACACCTTTAGTTGTTTAACCCACAAAGTTTTATTAGATGAAAGATTGAATTACAAGTATTAAGCCCAAGGTTTAATTTACTTAGTGAGTTAAAGGTTCATAAGATTGAAATATTTTAATTACCCTTATTAGGTGTTTCATCGAAAACCTCCTCCCCCGGTTGCCAAATGCTTGTTGGATGCTCAAGAAGTGAGGCAATGAGACCTACCCTAGCTTCACAGGTCAACCCTAAGAATTGAGTTTTTACGGAAAGGACGTTGCACGCCGTGAGACCGTCCCCGGTCTAGCACCTTTTGTTGCCCTCCTCAATACCCGTTTTAGATGGTGAAGATGGTGGTTCAAGGTACCATATTAAGTCTACTAAGTACATATATCAATTGGTTAGACTTTTAGGTGTATTGGAGAGTGTTTTGGTGACTTTTAATTGCCTTAAAATGGTGATTTAATGTCAAAACCGAAACTTTTATGAGCTTAAAAAGTGTGTTGTTTAAGCATAAAATTTAAGCACTTAACACATGTGTAACATGAAGGACCAAGCTGAATAACGATTTAGTTTGTCACCATGATTAAACGATTAACATGAAGAAGCTTGTTATGAAAAAAATACTAAAGCACAAGGGCAAGGACAACTTGCCAAGGAGAAGAAAAGATCCAAGCTTATACCACTTATCTTATGTTGTTAAAGCATTAAAGAGAAAATCATTGAGTGTGAAAAAGGATCTTTAAGAATTAGATGTGTGCCTACACTATCAACTTTATCCGACAATAATTAACTTTAGTGTGATGGCAAATGGCCTTAAAGATAAGAAAGCATGAAAAGGAAAACCATTTGCTAAACCATTAAAGCATTAAGCATTTAGTGTGTTGTATTAGAGCATGTACACAAGAGAGATCTTAAGATAGCTTGTAACATGCAACTAGGATTAAACAAGTTGATTATGCCCCAAGGGTTTAAGCTAAACACTAAGATGTGATGTGATAAGATCTAGATCTAGAATATTTTAACCTTCAAAGCATTAGAAAAGATCAATAACACATTACTTATCCTAGACTTACGATTTTGGGGGGTTTTTCTCCCAAGGTGTAGGTAATTATTTAGATTAGATAAGCTTGAAAGAGAGATGAAAAGCAAGCTAAGCAACTCAATGGCACAAGGTGGAGGCAAGACTACCTTTATTGTGCTAATT
>JZKD02S1686058.1:0-13853 GCA_000966675.3 Picea glauca
TCTTCTTACATCCGCCTTATTCTATTTTATTGAAAGGTCTTATTAATATTGACCTTTATTACATCCGAATACATTAATCTACCTATGTGCGGGTTAGGACCTTAACAAGATCAAAAGCAATATATGAAATATTTCGCTATCCGAAAAAGATTTTGTGAAGTGGATACAACACTCGTGGAAGCCGAAAGGTCACTAACCTTCAACTCGGTTCCAAAGGCTTCTTCACCATTATACTACAAAACCTAGAAGATAGAAACTGAATTTTTGAAGGCAGCCCCTACTTTTATAACTCGGAAGGACTCTTCCTTCGTTTATGGACGGAGAAGTTTAGTCCAGAGAAGGAAGACTTCACGCATGCACCCATATGGTTGAGACTCTACTCCCTACCCTAGGAATTTTGGCTAGAGGAAATACTAGCAGGCATTGGAAATACGATTGGCATCTATGTCAAAGCCTCATAAGCCACAAAACGATGAAGGTACACTTCTTATGCATGTATCTGTGTCTATTTAAATATTTCCAAACACCTCCCTCGAGCCATAACCTTAGACTATCATGACGAGGAATGGTCCCAAACCTTCGACAATGAGCATATTCCCTTCCACTGTCGGAAGTGACATGAACATAGCCATCAATTCCGTGAATGCCCCCTTAATAACCCCAACAAAACAAATCCTAAGGATCCTGACAAAAATAAGGATGGTTACACCCAAGTCACGGGCCATCGCAGACAATTGGCTATAAAAGTGCCTCCCCAAGCCCCCTCTGAACCCTCAACTAGTAACTCCCTCAAAGCCCTCCAGAAAATCCTAGAAAATCCCCTCAACCCCTTCAGCCCCTTAACAAATCTAGTGCCCTCAGAGAACGCTAAAGATAACCCAAGACCCATCTCACTTAATCCCGCAAATCCCCACCTCAAAGACCTCTCTCTCCACAAATCTAGGACTAGAAATTGGAGACCCTGACACAGATCTAGAAGATAAAAAACTGGCAGGAATAGATTTGGTTCACCTGGAACAAGCCTACCATAAGCAAGAGATATATACCATCCCACAGGATCAATTACACAAAGTCCACAAAGTCTTCCTTAATTACACAACGGGGGGATTCGCTCGAGCCAAATAAGGTCTGGGTATCCAAAGAGAACACTTGAACGACCAACGTAAACCAACCAAAGACGAGAAGAAAAGGGGTAGAAAACCAAAGAACCAACACATTCAAGATGTAGGAAACTTCTTGGTGAAATATAGTCAGATCCATTCTCGAACAACTTTCCTCCTCTCCAACCCTCATCCTCGTCATGAAGATGCTAGCATGGAACATAAGGGGCCTCAATGCACGAACTAAGAAATTCTTTTTGCGGGAAAGGCTAATGAAAGAACAACCAGATATTCTTCTTTTGCACGAAACAAAATTTGTGGGGGATGAAGCCACTCACATTCTCACTAATTGTTGGAAGCAAGTGAAAATAATAGAAGTAGATGCAAAAGGTACTACAGGGGGTCTAGCCATTCTCTGGAACCCAACCACTATACTCATGGAATCTTTTTTTACCTCCAAATGGACCATCATAGCCTCTTTTAGAATCATCAGTTCGAACAAGCCAAGCAACTTGTTGAATGTCTATGGCCTTGCAAACCAGGGAGACAAGGAATCCTTCATCCAACATCTGGAATGGATTGCCAACCACATTGGCAACCAATAGTGGATTCTAAGGGGAGACTTCAACATGATAACTGGATTGGTGGAAAAAAAGGGGGGCACCCGCAGACTGGGTAGTGATAACGAACAATTTCACAGAACTATTAGCATGTTGGACCTCATTGATATAGAAATAAACAATGGACTCTTCACCTGGTCAAATAGATGCTACGGGACTCAACATGTCCCCTGCCGACCAGACCGCTTCCTAATCTCTGAACCCTTCATGTTGGAGGTTCTCAATTGGCAAGCCACCTTGATTGACACTCAAGGATCTGATCATTAGTCTATACTTCTCACGATGAACATTAGTGGAACCCCAGCAAAGAATCCCTTCTATTTTGAGAAATTTTGGTTGACACACTTGGTCATTGGTGGAAGGAAGTGACAATCTCAAAAGGTAGTCCTATGTACAAATTTAAGCAGAAGTTAAAAACCTTAAGCAACGTCTAAAAACCTAGAATAAATCCACTTTTGGCAACATTTTCCAAGCTCAAGAATCCCTAAACCATCAAATTCAAGCTCTCCAATAGTAGATTAGACATCAAGGCTTAAACGACTCCCTAAAGGAGCAAGAGACCACCCTCAATAAAAAATTGGCAGAGAGACGGGTGTAGTAAGAAATTATCTGGAGGAAACAATCGCACATCCAATGGCTCAAAGAGGGAGAAAGAAATTCTAAATTCTTCCACAGATCATGCTTCAACGACATCATACTAATCACATCACTCATCTCATATCGGATCAAGGTATGGAGATACAAAAACACGAAGACATTGAGCAAGAACTTCTCACTTATCACATGCATCTTCTCTCAAAACCCCCTATAGATTGCACCCAAGCTATAGAATCCATCATCAAGCACATTCCAAAGGAGGTCACTAAAGAACAAAATGAGGCTCTAATGTGCCCAATCACCTAGGAAGAGGGAGATCAAGCCCTTAGGGGCACCCCGGTGGGAAAATCCCCAGGACTTGATGGCTTCACAACATACTTTTTTCATTACTATTGGGATATGATCAGAGAGGAGTTCTAGAAGATCATAGAGGACTCCAGAAGGCCAGGGCATGTCGTATAGGCTCTCAATGCCACTTTCCTCACTCTCATTCCAAAAGAGAACAAAGTCATCACTCCACAGCATTTCAGACCCATTTCCCTCTGCAATGTAATCTACAAGCTCCTCACGAAGGTCATCGCCAAACATCTCAAAAGAATCCTATTGTTTATTATCTCCCCAGAGAATTCAGGGTACGTGGAGGGTAGGCAGATCAAAGACAACATTATTCTAGTGCATCAGGTGACCCACTCTCTTCAATCAACTGAGTCACCAGGTATGCTTCTAAAACTGGATCTTTCTAATGCTTTCGATAAACTCAGTTAGAATTATTTGAAGGCTACCCTCCTCTCCTTTAGATTCGATCCTGCATGGGTCACCTAGATCGTCAATCTCACTTCTTCTACCATGTTATCCATCCTGGTAAATGGTGTGTCATCCAAACCCTTCTCCCCCTCCAGAGGCATCAGACAAGGGGATCCACTTTCGCCCTTTTTTTTTATTTTAATGGCGGAAGGAATAAGTCGAACTATCAAAGCTGCCATCACCGACCACTCCCTCTTAGGAATTTCCCTTCATCGACTTTCCCCACCCATCTCACATAGTCAATTTGTGGATGACATTCTAATGATGGGACTCCCCACAGTTTGGGAAGCCACTTGCATCCTTTTAGTGATCCACCTGTTTTGTGAGGCTTCAGACATCGACGTAAACCTAGTCAAGTCCCAGATCTTCTTCTTCAATACCCCCATCCAAGTTCAACTCCAGATCACTTAACACCTGGGGTTCACCAACAACACCCTCCTGTCCAAGTACCTTGGCATCCCTCTTATCAAAAAACCATTAAGGAACACCTCTAGGGATATTCTCTCCAAACTCAGTAAAACATCATCCTCTTGGACTTTATGTTCCCTCAATATGCCTGGTCATTTGATTCTCCTCAAATATGTCCTTCAAGATCTCCCTGTTTACACTTTCTTTGCCTTAGCAATCTCAAGTTTCATCCTAACAATGATCAACAACATACAAAGGAACTTTCTCTAGCAAGGAACCAAATATGGGCGCAAAAGGGCTCTCATTGGCTACAAAAAATCATGCAGACCAAAGCACGTAGGGGGACTTGGTCTTAGAGATCTGTCAATCCTCAACAAAGTCCTAAGCACAAAATTTTTGTGGCAGTGGTTAAAAAGGCCTCAAGACCTATGGGCATGCCTCTGGAGGAAAAAACACACACTTATCACTCCGGAAAAAGATCTAATTAGATGGAATGACCAAGGAACAGGCTCACTCATTTGGAATGTAGCCAAACAAAACAAGGGGATGGTCACTGATCATGCTTCTTGGAACTTCAAGATGGGACCTCCACCCTCTTCTGGAATGACTCTTGGCAGCACCTACCAGCCCTTGATAAATATCCAACTATGAGTAATTATAAACCCCTAACAAAAGCCGTAGGTCTTTTCAAAGTGGAAGAATACTGGAATAATGAGGAAAAAAGAAACAATTGGTGCAGATGGAAATCAACTCATGAGGAGATAAATATCTCCTCTGAGGTAAATATACAACCCTAACTCGACAAGATCAATTCAAGCAATATTTTCATCCAACAGTGGGAGGAAATCCTGAGATGGGGACACTCAACTACGGGCACCTTCAACCTCAATGAGGCTTACTTTCTCAGTGCGGCTCATGATTCCCTCCCAAAAGACACAGTTTGGAATAAAATTTGGGGTGCAAATCTATGGCCGAAGATCAGTACCTTCCTCTGGCTAACGGTGCACAATAACATCCTCACCTGGTACAATTTCACAAAAAGAGGGTTCACAGGTCCATCTTGGTGCCTTTTGTGTTGCAATGAGGAGGAAACTCAAAACCACTTGCTCAACCTATGCCCCTTCAGTTCACAACTTTGGGATCAATGTGCCAGTATCATGAGAACCTTAGAGAAAAACCACTCTAGTCTAAGAGAAACCATTGAAGGATGGAAAAAATCGATTTTTCACTCTCCCATCCTCAATAGGATCTGACAGCTTCTCCCCATGTTAATTCTCTGGAAGGCTTGGAAAGAAAGGAGGAGACAGATCTTCAATTCCTCCTCAATGAACTGACAAGCAGTATGGTACAAAATCCTCTACAACGTCAAGGAAACAATCAATCTTCATCATTGGACGAAACTCGATTTGTCTTGCCTGCCTAGTGAACAGATCATTCATAATTCCTGCAAACTCCATCTCACCCTGATTCGCCCAACAATAATCCTTGGAAACCCAACCAAGCTGAGTCCCTCCTAATGGAAGGACCTGTAGTCTCATTATCTCAAAATCAACTTTGACGGAGCTTCCAAAGGTAATCTGGGACCAACAAGTTTTGGGGCTACCATTCGGAATAGAAAAGGAGATATCCTTCTCTTGACAGCTGGGAAATTAGTTCATAACACCAATAATACAGTTGAGTGATGGGGCCTGCTTAAAGGTCTCCAAATGGACATGGATCAAGGGACGAACTTCCTTATAGTAGAAGGAGACTCTGAGATCATTATCAATCTCCTCTCCCACCTCCTCAATGGCACTGATCCGAACAGGATTTCTCCGAGTTGGAGACTCATAAATGGGTTGATCAGAATAAAATCTATTCTTCAACCTCAGTGGGTAATTATCCCCTCCCACGTTTGAAGGAACGCCAATCAAGTGACTGATAAGATGGATAATTATGGGGTTGAATTGAAGGAAGGGGAGTTTTGATGTAATCCAATCTCATGTTTGAACCACCCCCTCATTGCTGGCTACTTAAACATATCACACAACAAGGATCAACCCCCGGATGGGGTGAAACTGAGCACATTGCACCTTTCTATTGGCGGGAGGACACCTGGCCTTTCTCACCACCACATGTCACCACCGCATAGCGCACTCTCACCCTCCAATGCTCGCATTTAACACTATGCATTTAAGTCTCCGAGAAGAGCACCTCCATTATCTCCCTCGCACATGCCTTGTTATGGTGATGTCACTCCAGTACAAAGACATAGTTAAGGTGATGGGTTGGCCTTCCAGCTAGTCCCATCACAAGCTATGGAGCTATGGGTTGTCGTTCGGGTCAGTCAGTTCTTTCGCTCATCTGGAAAATTCAGCCTTAACTCCTCTCAGCTCCAGCCTAGGCATTCTTCATCTCTGTTTCATGTCCATTCTCTTACATTTCACCTCCATCCCCTCTCTCCCATGTTTTTTCTCGATGCCATGGCAAAGAGGAAAATCAAATAGAGGATCAGAGTGGTATAAAGCACAAGGGCGTGACTCTTGCGGGCGTGGAGTGAAAATTACAATAGACGTTCCTCAGAATATAGGTCGCGCCTCTACCCCAGATCTCCCTCCTCTATCCTCCCCGTGGGCTTGCAGAGTGGAGTGGTTTGATAGTATGGGTAATTCACTTGGATTTTCACCTAATCTCAGCCCGAAAGCGCCACCTTTACACTAGCCTCCCCCCACTTTCCTTTTCTTCCCTCTCTCCCTAGCCCGACTGCCCCCCTCACTTCCTCTGCCTCCCCCCATTCTTCTACCACCTCCCCCCATTTTTCTATCGCCTCCCCCATGCCTCTCCCTCCTCCCCACACACTTATTCCACAACTCCACCACCACCTTCACCCCCTCTTTCGCCCTCACTTTCTCCTCGGGCACAGACTTTTTGTGCTTAGTGCAATGGGTTTAAGAAGCTGCAAAATTCTCTAGACAACATCTAGAACTCGGTCTTCAAAGATAGGCGCGACATGGAAGAGATGTTGAGCAGAGACATACTTAGGGAGTTCCACGAGCAGCGTTTGGAGACTCTCCTCTGCGCTCTCCTTCACACCACTCTGGACATAGGCACTTTAGCCATGGATTTAGGGCATGATCCTAAAAAAGAACGGAAGCCACGCCCAAGCACTAGATGAATTCGTCGATCCCAAGTTTTCAAGGTTTTTTGATGTCTTTAGATGGGTTACTTCTCTTAGTTTTATCCCTACAAGGCACTTTAGCTTCTAGTCTTAGAACAACATTTTATCACAGAACAATGTTTTCTTTTTTTTTTTGCAAATACAAACTGTTTGAACAATTGTGAACTGAATGGCCATCTTGTTGCATTGGTTCCTCATCTGGGAGATGCACTCACTATTCACCATGATAGCTGTAATTTTTTACCCCATAAGGCTCTAATACAATGTCTCTAACTTACAAAAGAAAGATAAATAATATGGAAAATAAGAGGCTACCTAATATTAGTTTAAACTCTAATTACTTATTGGTTGGGGAATCAAGAAAGATTTTTCAAAATAACAATAATATTAAATTTTTTATTACATCTAAATTCAAGGAGAAATTATATTGCCATAAAGAATTAAAAGATAAAAGAAAATTAAAATGCTATATGGAGTCGATAATTCTAAATTACAATATTTGTTTTGAATAGTTTAAAGAAGAAAACCAACATTGATAAAATAATAACAATTTTTCTTAAAGCTTGAAAGACTAAATTTAATATACTTGAAGGTTAGCTATCATCATTATCATTAGAAATTGTTTAACATAAATTTCAGTTTATTTAATTTAGAGATGGAAATTAATCTATAATTTTACATTTTAATAAAAAAATGTTTTTATTTACTCTTTAATTTTTATTATTGGATTTAAAAAAAGTTATGAAATTGAAATATGAGTATATAAAACCATATTTTAAAATAAGTTATATATATTTCATTTTTTAAAATCATTATTAAAGATAAATTTTTAGAAATTGTATATTAAAATAAATTTATTTTTAAAATTTAATGATCATAATCTTTATTTTATCAATATTTAATAATATAATATTTCAAAATTTTGTGAAATGAATATGAATATTATTTTCCTATACAATATTAAGTTAGAGGACAATGAATTTAATAACAAAATTAAATCTGATAAATGCAGTTTAATAGTTGATTATCAATCTTAATAGTTCATTTATGATAGGCTATCCGGTTATGATACATCTACCCCCTATCTCTCTATATGTAAAATTCCTTGCCATGCAATAAGTTTTCATGTAACTAATAAAATCTAACAAATATTATATATATATATATATATATATATATATATATATATATATAATAAAAATTGATTTAGTGTAAGTTTTTTTTAAGATTAAGAATATTTAATTGTCACTTGCATTTGATTATAATTGGACAAAGAGGTGTTCTACAACTTGGTATGGAGAGATGTGAATTGATAAATGGATTTACCTTTGTATTTATAATGTTTTACAAATTGTCATGGTTTATGGGACAAATAAAATGAAAAATAAATATTTTTAATTATATTTTTATATTAAAATTTTATAAATATGGTTTTGATAAAAAAAATATAATAGAAAATATAAAAACATTTCATTTTTTATATAGAAAAATAATAGTTAAAATCACTTGGAGATCACACCTCTCCTTGTACACAAAAAAAATATTTTTAAGTTTATTAAAAAAATCTGTTGTCCACATTATTGTATCTTTCAACATCTTTAGGTTAAAATTTGTTGTCCATTTAGATTATATATATATATATATATATGTGGTAGATAAAAACATAAAAGAAAAGTATTTTTTTTTATGGTAGATAAAAACATAAAAGAAAAGTATGAAAGATGTGAACGACCTAAAATAACATTTAAAGTTGTTTCAAATTCAAAACATGGATTGACCCAAAGTCAGAACATGGATTGACCCGAAGTCAATAGATGCTCCTGCGCTTTTTGGTGAACATTTTAGTCGGTCGTCCAGGCTGGGGACTTCTCCCGGTCAAAAAACGCTGCTGAATCGAAAGCTATATGATGACGACGTTACTTTAATTACATGTGTAGACATGGAAGTTATCGGAAAGTTGGCCAGATCCATTAACGGTGTGATAACGATTTTGAGAGCAAAGAGCGACCCAATTAAGAGTAAAAATGAAAATAAAAAAAATAAAAGTCACAGAATAATGTTTCTCTCTTATTCATTCTACCAAAGGACGTATAAATTTAGAATGGGTTCACAATCTCACCATGCTAACAATGATAAAATGCATATAGCTTGAAAGTTGGAAAATAGAATGCTCCTATTTAGATGCATGTCGTTCCACTGTGGAAATAGATGCTTAACAATGCAGACTAGCTAAGCTAGAAGGTAGATAGTCTCCTAAGTTGGGTACGGTATTGGTGAGCGGGTGGTATTGGATGGTTTTCCCTTTTATTTCATATCAACTCCTCATTTACTACAAACTGTTTCCAATATTTCTTCTAGGTGTGGAAATGTGAGTTCAAAGGTAGCTAAAAAATCATTTGTTTGATCGGGAAGTTATTCCTTGTATCCAATTAAGTAAGAAGAATGTTATTATTGGTGACTATAACCACTATAGATATCTAAAATGATGACTATAAATATAGAATATTATCTTTTGGGTAAAAAATATGCACTTCATATTTTAGGAGAGAAGCTTCTATATGTTGATATAGATGATGACTATTTGCATTAATCACATTATGGACATTCAACTAAGATAGAAGCTCTATATGATAAACATTGTCATTGATTTTTTGAAAAATTATATATGGATCATAGAAAACAGACTTCATCATGTGGTGGTGCTTTCCTTTAAAGCATTAGTCATTTGTGTATAGCTAAACCTGGTTACTGATCTAAAACTGAATTGAGAGAGAATTATGATCCTATAAGATCTTAAATCATTTTTGAGAGGATTTGATGGGTTTTGTGACCTAGACATCCATGTTTTCCATCTTCTAAAAAAAAATAGATGTGTTGTGTTGTTAACGTTCCTCCTGAGGTGAAGTAGTGCGTGGAAGAGTTATAGGCAGATCAAAAGGTGCCAAATGATGATATTCAAAGCATGCTTCAAAAGGAGAATAACGTAGAGATGTATGGACTACTTGGTTATAGTTGTGTTGAAGTACATGTAAATAGGTGTCCCTATATTTTTTGATGGAATAGTATTTAAGGAGGACATGTGAAAAAATATGATTAACTCCCTTAGTGTGTCCATATGTTTAGGGATGAAAGGTAGTAGAAAAGTGCAATTGTCATCTCAGTAATTGCCACAATGTTTTCTAGATTGTTATAAGGACGAGAGAATCATGATTTGATGTTATGTTAAGGGGTAGTTTGAAAGGAGAGTACATAGGACAGGAATAGTGTTTCCTCTTTTTCAGTTGAGGTAGTCTTGGTGCAAGGGATAGATATGGATATTTTGGGGAATCCATAGACCATGACAGAGATGTGATCATGTTTGTAAAGTGTCATGGGAAGTCCACTTGGAAAATATGTGGAAATAGAATCCCAAGCATCAGAGGAAACCTATAGGGGTTGATAGAGTCATTTTTTGTGTGTGTAGGTTTTCTATGGATACAAGAACAGACTATATGATAGAAGATTTCTCCTCATGGGACATCAATGGCCTAAATATTTTTTTTGGAGAAAATATAGATATTTGGTCTTCCCGAAGTGGATTCCATATGAAGAAACATGCGATTTTGGAGCAAGTATGTAACACACCCGATCCCTAAATACCCTTTTTAGGGATGGGGCATCAAAATTTTGTTCACTCCAATAACATCAAATCATCTCTTTGAGGTCTTTAGCCTCTTCTACTCACCTCTAGATTTTTGACTACCATTACCGACTCTAATTCCAACCTCTGGTTTGCAAGATATGGCCTCCCGAAGTGATCTAAGCATTATTAGTTGGGGTCTTCGACATTCGGCGCTGAACACCCCTTTTCTTATTGCACGCATACTCCCAAAGTCGCAAAATATCTCCACATGGCCTTGGTCATTCGACAATCGACGTTCAGTGTTCAATGTTTTATTTTGAACATCGACGTTCGGTGTTCGACGTTCAGTGTTCGACAAAGCCAAAAAAGGACACGATTTATATTTTATATTTTATATTTTCTTTTGATACAATTTATAATCAATTCGGAATCACTAGTTACTACTAAGTGTTCAACTTTAATTTGAATGAAACTGATCATTCCTTGAATCAAGGCTTCATATTCAACTTTATTATTAGTGCATGGAAATTCAAGACTTATGGAATGAGGATATATAGTCGATTGTGATTGTGGGCTTTTGAAAATAATTCTAGCTCCATTTCTTGACTTAGTACATGCATCATTAAAAGACATTTTCCACTATCTTTGAAAAGAGTCTTGTTATTTTATCTGTTCTTGAGTGCATATCTGTTTTGAATCAAAGATGACATAGTTTCCCATTCTAACATCAAGATAATTTATAATCAATTCACTTTCCTTTCTTTTGAAAGAAAAATGTTTTCTTATTTCTCTGGGGACCCTTAGCATTGTTACATATTTATTAAGAGCATCGTAAATCTTTTGTCATTCATGATGTACCCCCAATCATTGAGGACCAATCCCTTCCCAAAAAAAACTTCATATGTTGGAAGAAAGTCTACTACTACAATAGTGAAAATGGTGGTGATATGAGTAGCTGCACTTATCCAAAAATTTTAATCTCTTAATATGTTGGAACTTTTCTTGGGTCAAAAGCATAGATTTGATGGCCAGAATTGATTTGGGTCAATACCTGAAAACTCATACGTAGTTTCTACAAACACTCAAACTCAGAGAATAGATTTGATGGCCAGAATTTGTCCAGCACAAAATGCGTCGTGTCCCCAATGCTTTCTAGTATCTCAGACACCTGATATTGCGAGGGGATACAGTGAGGGATTCAGATATGCTGAACCTCCAAGTCCTCGAATATTCTGACATCGGCCTGATCTTTGTCGCTGCAAGAGTTGCTCACCGTGGCGTTATCATCAGTAAATGCAGACACGGATGTCTTCCTGTCATTCAAGGTCTACAATCCATCTTCCAGGTTCGGTACCTTAACCTGAGGACTGTACTGAGGTAGCAATTCTGTGCAAGTTGTATCACAGAGCCTTATATCTAAATTCTCTATATGCAAAACCCGCCATTCTTAATCCTCAGACCTGGCCGAGGTTATATATGAAATCCTCGATCTTTCTACACGCACGTGCTTCGGAATTGAAGATTCGTTGAATGTAAACTTCTAACTTGCGAGATGCGCGTCTGTGGAGAAAGCGAAGAAGGGAAGCAGGCGAGAAAGTGTGAAGAAAAACGCAGATGGGAAGAGTTTCGTTTTCGAAAGTGGGATCTAAGGATAAAATGATACTTCTCACTGATATCAAATTTGTGTGGCATGTGGTAGTTCGGTGTGACCTGTGTTCATATGTGGAGATTCCTTTCTAGAAAAGCTATATCTGACGTCCGCATGACGCTGTGGAAATACCTTCTCACCAAGGTCTACGAAATGATGGCGTATGGTTTGTCCAATTGAATCATTATTTAGCGTAGTTCGATCTTTTGGTAGTTTTATGTTGTTTTATTTTGTTTAAAATCTGGTGAGGAATGGTTGCATTTTTAGATTTGATTAGTTACTTTTGTATAATCCAAGTGTTTCAAGGTTTTTCATCATACTGAATCTATTTATATATTCAGAAATGTAATTTAAATAAAAGAAAATAGCTATTTTATCCAGATTTACATTGCCGAATGAGCCAAGTCCATACATAATTCCTATAGGTTTATATGTTTAAAGGTCATACATAATTCCTATAGGTTTATATGTTTAAAACATTGTGCGTAGAAAGTCATTTCATATAGAATCAATTTTTATTCTTCTTATAAAAATAGGTTTTTCTCTATTGAGAGCACATTTATGATTAGGTATCTGCTGTATAGAATAAGATAAATAATATGAAAAATAAGAGGCTTCCTAAAATTAGTTTAAACTCTAATCATTTATTCTTTGAGAGAATCAAGAAAGTTTTTGCAAAATAACAATAATATTAAATTTATTATTACATCTAAATTTAAGGAAAAATTCTATTGCCATAAAAAATTAGAAGATAAAAGAAAATTAAAATACTATATGGAGTCAATAACTCTAATTTAGAATACTTATTTTGAATAGTTTAAAAAAGAAAAACAACATTGATAAAATAAGAAGAGATTTTCTTAAAATTTAAAAGACTAAATTTGATATACTTCAAGGTTAATTATCATCATCGTCATTCTTTATTCTATTATCATTATCATACTATATTAGAAGTTGGTTAACATAAATTTCAGTTTATTTAATTTAGAGATGAAAATTGATTTATAATTTTACATTTTGATTAATATTTTTTTTATTTACTCTTTGATTAAAAAAAAGTTATGAAACTGAAATATGCTATACTACGATTATAGATAATTGGTGAGTTTTATTTTTTTTTAATTATTACAAATGTTATGGTATAGTTTTTTAAGAGTATATTTCATCTTTTAGTATTATAGTTACATATTTTATGGTAAGAAGGGAAACTTATTTTCTCTTATGTTAATTACTTCATATTTAGTATATAATTATCTCTATGAAAATGTTGTAATTTGAAATTTTATAAATTATATAAGATAATTGGAAAAACAAATATATAAAACCATTAAAAGTATATATTTTATTTTTTTAAAGTATTATTAAAAATAATTTTCTAAAAATTGTGTATATTATTATAAGTAAATTAAAATAAGTTAATTTTGAAAATTTAATTTTTATAATCTATATTTTATCAATATTTAATAATATAATATTTCAAAATTATGAACAATATTATAAAAAGTTATGAAACAATTTAATAACAAAATTATATACTACCATTATACTAAGATTATAGATAATTGGTGAGTTTTAATTTTTTTTTAATTATTACAAATGTTATGGTATAGTTTTTTAAGAGTATATTTCATCTTTTAGTATTATAGTTACATAAAATATATTTTATGGTAAGAAGGGAAGCTTATTTTTTCTTATGTTAATTACTTCATATTTAGTATATAATTATCTCTATGGAAATGAAATTTTATAAATTATATAAGATAATTGGAAAAACAAATATATGAAACCATTAAAAGTATATGTTTTATTTTTTAAAAGTATTATTAAAAATAATTTTCTAAAAATTGTGTATATTATTATAAGTAAATTAAAATAAATTAATTTTGAAAATTTAATT
>JZKD02S1686058.1:13903-29079 GCA_000966675.3 Picea glauca
TTTATGAGTAAAAATACTTAATATCACTTCCATATAATTATAATTGGGCAAAGACGTCTTCTATAATTTCCTATGGAGGGGAGAGATGTGAATTGATTTTATCTCAAATAACAGTTTTTTTGTTATTCAATTTTGGATTAAAGACAATTTCTCAATACATATAGATTTGAAGCTATTACAATATATTTATTATGAGCTTTATTTATGTTATTATGAAAATTGAACTTGTCATGATTTATGAAACAAATAAAAAAAACATTTTTAATTAGATTTTTATATTAAAATTTTATAAATATAATTTTGATAAAAAAATTAAAAACACTTCATTTTCTATATAACAAAATAATAATTAAAATCATTTAGAAATTGCACCTCTCCTCGTCCACAGAAGCCCATACTTTATTGAATCTTTTTAGTAGTTTTGAACTTGGATCATTAACTCTATGTATATATATTGGAAGAGAAATATTTTTAAGTTTATTATAAAATGTGTTGTCCACGTTATTATATCTTTCAACATCCTAGCAATTTATTATAAGAATTATAAATATATTACCTTTTAACTTATTATCCAACTTACTCAATCTAAAGAAGTTTTGGGTGACATTTCATAAAAGCAGATGTCGTCAAATTATGTACGGGGTAAATGGAATTGCTAATCCATAAGACTTAAACTTTTGAAGATAACGTTAAATTACGTTCAACGTCAAATGAAATTGCTAGAGTGTGAAAGTGTCATCCGCCTATTAGTTTCCGATGCTTCTCCTTTGTAACAAGTTCTCACTAACTTCAAGGAGATTCCATAACCTCTTTTTTTTCAATATCTCATTTTAATTTATATTGAAACAATATTATCAGATGTTGGTCCTTGACTAATTTTTGAGGATTCTTGGTCATGTTTGACCTATTTTGGGACTTCGACATGTTGTCGAAGATGGAGTGCAAGACAAAGTGGAAATCGCGGGATCTCGGCCCCCTTTTAGATCTTTTTGGATTTTAGGATTATGTAAGGGGTATGGGAATGTCGGCCCATGGGTTTACCCATGTTTAGGCCTATTTTGTAATGTATAAATAAGTAGCTAGGCAGAGTGAGTAAGATAACTACAAGTTTGATCTGTGTGATTGAAAGTGTTGAGTAGAGATTTCTTTTGTGCATTCTGTGTAGGACTTGCAGAGCTAAGTACAAGTAGTTGTAAGAAGGCTTTGTGTTGTAACCTATCTCGAGGAACGAGGATCTAACAGAGTGCACAGATCTCCTCTCCTATGCAGAGTAGGGTTTTTGAGGCTCTGTGCATGTAACTGATTGACAAAAGATAATAGAAGAGAAGAAAAGTAGGTGGACGTAGCCCCAGGGTGGGGGTGAACTATGTATATGTTGTGTTGCTCTGCTTGGTGCAATGTATTGATGTGTTTCTGTGTGATTTTCTTAGTGCTTTATGAATGTTAGATAGGTTTATTGTTGCTTTGTGCTTAATAAGGTGAATGAATGCTAGATCTGACCTATGTGAGTATGCTTAGTGCTTGAATGTGTTCGATCTAATGAGTTCCTTTCATGCTAAGGGCTATTAAACGTTGGATATGGTTAAATACTACGATGCTCTGTAATTAGGGTTTGTCTGTGTTGTTACTGAGAATTGAATATTGATGAATGTTGACTGCTAAGTGCTCTATTAAGTGTCTGAATCACAAATCTGTGTCCCAACTAAGGTTGCAGACATCTGAGTCCTGCAACCACCCCTACCTCTACCTCAGATGAGACTTCATCTTCTTCACAGATGTTGCTGAAAGGGCTGCTAGTTAGGGTTTTTTTGGTACATTGTTGTAGCATTGAACCCTGGGTCTGCCCCTGTGGCATCATCCACTAAATGTGTTTATATTTGATACTCTCTCTCCTTATTTTTACGCCGAAAGACGTACACCTATTAACAATGAGCACAATTAATCACCTTTTAATCTAAAATTCTAATATGTTGGCTAACAATTGAAAATGCTGGCATATTCTTAGTCGTCCTCCCAAATCAATGAATGTGATTTCCTCTTCAGAACTTCCTTGTATTTTTAAATGCATCTGTTAACCTGTTTACCTTTTAACATTTACCTAATCATATTAAGAAATTATTGTAACACTATATGATTGCCACGTTTAAATGATTAAACTTTGGATTTAGCACGCTAGCTGTGTTGGCTGTAGATGCTCATTTTCTGGTTGTGCGTTTCATTTTTTGGCTGTGCATTTCATTTTTTGTCCACGCCTTTCGACGTTCATCAACCACGGTTTTGAGTGAGTGTGCTAGTGATACACACTTTTGATAATTAAAACACACAACTCTTTTCTTTTACTAATTATAATTTAATCTATATATAAAAATATATTTATTTTAATTTAAAATTGATTATATATTGAATTGTTTCTGAGTTAGATACGACAGTTAAATTTTTCTGATTTGAACTTGTAACTTTTTAGGAAAAAATATATATTCTTAATGATTAGACCCATTCAAACTATATAAACTGTATATGTAAAGATGAGTCCTCTTGTTTTTATCGTGGTGAATTAACTAAAAGTACTATTTTCATTGATCGAAATATGAAAGGAATTTATAACATTTAAAAATATATATATATATTCTTAATGATTAGACCCATTCAAACTATATAAACTGTATATGTAAAAATAAGTCCTCTTGTTTTTATCGTGGTGAATTAACTAAAAATACTATTTTCATTGATCAAAACATGAAAGGGAATTATAACTTTTTAAGAAAAAATATATATTCTTACTGATCAGACCCATTCAAACTATATAAACTGTATATGTAAAGATGAGTCCTCTTGTTTTTATCGTGGTGAATTAACTAAAAATACTATTTTCATTGATCGAAACATGAAAGGGAAGTATTAGATATGTGAAAGCTCTTTAGCATAAAGCCGCCCTCCAATAAAATTTAAAATTGCTTCAAGTTCAAAACATGGATTGACCCAAAGTCAGTAGACGCTCGTGCGCCTTTTGGTGAACATTTTAGTCGGTCGTCCGGGCTGGGGACTTCTACCAGTCAAAACACGCCGCTGAATCGGAAGCTATATGACGACGACGTTACTTTCATTACATGTGTAGACATGGAAGTTATCGGAAAGTTGGACAGATGCATTAATGGTGTGATAATGATTTCTGAGAGCAAAGAGCGACCCAATTAAGAGTAAAAATGAAAATAAATGCCCATACACTATAATAGTGTAGGTACGTTGAATGAAAGGTAGTAGAAAAGAGCATATGCTCATATGTTTATGAATGAAAGGTAGTAGAAAAGTGCATTTGACATATTATTAATTGCCACAATGTTTTCCAGATAGTTATAAGGATGAGAGAATCATGATTTGATACTATGTTAAGGGGTCGTTTGAAAAGAGAGTAGACCTAGGAGAGGAATATTGTTTCTTATTTTTTCAGTTGAGGTAGTCTTGGTGCAAGGGATAGATATGGCTATTTTGTAGACTCAATAGACCATGAATTAGATGTGATTATCAAAAAATTAACATAAACCTCAAACAAAAGTGAGACGAATATCACAACACTTGCATTATTCAAAGAGATTAGTTACATTTTTAGTTTGATCACACTCCTATCTAAGCGGATCTCAAACAACCTTCAAAGCCAATTTTGATAACAATGAAACTAACTCTAAAACAATAAATTCTAAGTTTAATACATTCTAGACGTGTCTTCATTATTCTAACATCCCCCTTTAATGAAGAAACAAATTTTCTATCACTCTTAATTGTTTCCTGCATTTTTCAAAGTTCATCTTTCCAAGAGGCTTGGTAAAGATGTCAGCCACATTATCAGTGGTATTACAATAGATCAATTCAATTTCCTTTGAATGTATCTTTTCTCTTACAAAATGATGTTGAATTTCAATATGTTTGGTTCTGGCATGATAAATTGGGTTGTGTGCCAATTTAATAGAACTTTGATTGTCACATTTGAGAATAGTTGGCCCCATTTGTTTATTGCCAATATCTTATAGAATTCTCCTTAACCAAACAACTTCACAAGCAGCATTGCATAGAGATTTGTACTCAGCTTCTGTTGATGATAAAGAAACAGTTGGTTGTTTCTTACTGCTCCATGACATGACACATGTACCTATGTTGAATTCATATCCTGAAGTTGATTTCCTGTCATCAGGATTTCTGGCCCAATCAGAATCAAAATAACTTGTCAACTCAACATCACAATCATTAGTATACATAACACCAAAATTAACAGTTCCTTTCAGATATCGAAGAACTTTCTTCGCAGCTTTCCAATGACTCATTGAAGGCTTAGCCATGAACTGACTAAGGATGCTGACTGAGTATGCAATGTCTGGCCTTGTAGTGGTGAGGTAGTTCAGACTTCCCACCAACTAACCATATAAAGTACCATCAACCTTTTTAGATCCATGTTCATTGTACAACTTTGCATTCTGTTCTAAGGGAGTTGACATAGATTTACATTCACTCATGTTGAACCTTTTAAGAATTTATTTTTTGTACTTACTTTGAGTGATGAATGTTTTACCAAACTCTCTCCAAACCTCAAATCCTAAACATAAATGCAATTCACGGAGGTCTTTCATTTCAAACTCTTGAGACAACTGAATTTTAATTTCTTCAATTAACTTGCATGCATTGCCTGTAATAATGATATGATATGCATATAAAGATATTAAAGAAACATTTCCTTCTTCATCTTTCTTAACATATAGATTAGGATCATTTTTTCTTTTCACAAACCCATTCTGATAAAAGAAGGTATCAATATTTACATACAATGATCTCGGTGCCTGTTTCAAACCATATAATTCTTTCTTTAACCTGCAGACCAGAGGGTATCTTTCTTTCTTTAACCATGATATCTGTGTCCTTTCCTGAAAAACCCTTCAGGTTTAAACAAATAAACCTCTTCTTTTAAATCACCATTCAGAAAATCATATTTGACATCTAACTGATGTAACTTCCAATTATGTTTTGTAGCTAAGGAAATCAATACTCTAATTGTATTCAATTTAGCTACTCATGCAAAAGTATCTTCATAATCAATTTATGTGAACTGGGATCAAACAATTTGTATGCTTTTTTATTAGTACAATACCCAATAAAAACACACTTGATTGACTTTGCATCAAGTTTTCTTCTCTCATCCTTTGGAATATGTGCAAAAGCAGTGGATCCAAATAATCTTAAATGACTGACATCAGGTTTATAACCATAAAGAATCTCAAAAGGAGTTTGGAAATCTATTTTCTTAGTTGGACTACGATTCTTTAAATAAACAACAGTGTTAATGGCTTCTGCCCCAAAACTATTCGAAATGTTTTTAACTTGAAGCATACTGCGAGCACACTCCACTAGTGTTCTGTTCCACCTCTCAGCAACACCATTTTGCTGAGGTGTATGAGGTACTGTAAACTATTGTTGGATCCCATGAAATTTACAATAAATTTTAAATGCACCTCATGTATATTCACCACCCTGATCAGATCTGAGAACTTTAATACATTTTCCTGTTTTTTTTTTAGTCATAGTTCTGAATTCTTTGAAGTACTCAAGTACATCTCTTTTACTCCTTATGAAATAGACCCATGTATATCTATATCTATCATAAAAAAAAA
The DNA here is from genome assembly GCA_000966675.3 of Picea glauca. NCBI lineage: Eukaryota > Viridiplantae > Streptophyta > Pinopsida > Pinales > Pinaceae > Picea > Picea glauca. The sequence goes on from JZKD02S1686058.1 coordinate 19,558, forward strand.
TAAGAAAGTAGGAAGCACCACCAAGTGACCTAGTTTGCATAGGTCCACATACATAAGTATGAATTAATTCAAGAGTGTGTTTGTCTTTTCTCTGTATGAACATGAAGCTCCTCTCTATGTTGTTTACCAAGTGCACATGCTTCACATGGAAATTGATCATTCTTTATAGCAGGAAGACCTTCTACCATAGTTTTTCGTTGTAACAACATCAAATCATTGTAACTTAGGTGTCCATAACTATGGTTCCATAACTCTTCCATTGACATTGTTGTGTATGTCAATGCAACATGATGCTTCATTGTCACATCAAATTTAAACAATCCACCAACCCTGGTACTTGTGGAAACAACCCTGTAGTGATTCTGGACATCTTTCACAACACACCTCAACTTACCAAATTCCACTTTTAGATTATTATCAGTGATAGTTGAAACATATATCAAATTCTTTTTAATACGAGGAACATATATCACATTATGAATTTGTCTCAATTGTCCATTAGGTAAGTTTACACTTATTACTCCATAGCCTTGGACCTTATGTGATCTGCTATCTCCTAGGTAAATGTGTGTGCCATCAATTTTCTCATAATATTCATCATACCATTCTTTATTACAAGTCATATGATCTGATGCACCAGAATCTATAAACCAAGGAGTCTCATCACTAGTTTCAGCAGACAATGCAGCTTCAGAAATAAACAATTTAATATTTTCAAAATCCATCATTAATTGAAGTGTCTTTATTCACGAAATTTCCATTATGCCTTCTATGTATTTGATTTGATTCATGATTCTTTATTCTATAGAAATATTTAGAAAGATGTCCAAGTTTTCCACAATAATCACATTCAACATTTATCTTAACATTAGAATCAGGATGTGTCATACCTTTCTGCTTTGCTTGAAACCAGCCTCTGTTCCTGTCCCACAGTTTCCCACGGTATGATCTTTTACCTCTTGCAAACAACGCCAAATATGAGCCACTTGAATCCAGATCAAAATTCTTCATTATCTCTTCCTCTTGAATAAGAATCCCATCCAATTCATCAAATATAGGAGACGTTTGTCTAGCTGAGAGTGTTGAAATAAAGACTTTATAGTCTTGGACTAAAACCTTCAAAGCAACAGTTACTAAATCACTACTAGAAACTTTTTAACCAACGTCACCTAGCTTATCACTTAAATCTTTAATTCCATAAACAAAATTGCTTATGCTTTCATTGGCTTCAATTTTGATAGATAGTAGCTTAGTTTTTCAAAATAAAATGTGGTTTAGTTTTTCAAAATAAAATGTGGTTTGCATTAGAAGTTTCGAACAAACCTTTTAGAGTGTCCCACATCTCTTTGGAACGATGTTGTACTTTACGAACATGCACAAAAACACTTTCTCTTTCATCTCTCGCCTATCCCAATCTGGAATCGAGGCAACAATAGTGGGTTTGGGCTCATCACCTTTAACAATCGTCCGTAGGTTGTTAGTGGGTTTGGGCTCATCACCTTTGACAATCGTCCATAGGTTGTATGCCTCCAGAATGGTGGTCAGCTTAAACTTCCGGTTAACATAGTTTTCTCCATCAAGCTTGGTGGATTCATTTAAATATGAATCAACTAGAGGGTTTTCCATCATTTACCACAGATAATTTGATGATTATCTGCCAATACAAAGAAACAATAAAAGAATTGACTGATACCTCGCAGACTTTTTCTTTGTGGCACAACGCTCAGCTAACACAACGCTTTTTCACAACACCAGATAACAAACAACTATTACATAGGAAACAAATGTAACATTCCAAAAAGAAATTGGGATGAACAACGTAGACAATTTGTGATGGCAATAAATTCAAGTGAAAGTAATTTAATCGACTGGTGAGAAATAAGCAACCAACGTTGAATATATCTCGCACTCCAGATTGCTTGCGGGACTGTACACATACTTTGGATATTGCAACTCCCTTCGCAGGTATGTGGCTCCACGTCCTTCTCTTTGGATCCGTTTCAGATCGCCCGCAACAACTTCTAACAGGCAGCACTACACTTCAGCAAATACAGTACGGAACAGTGATAGGCAGCGTGTATAGCACTGAAGGAAAACGATAGGTAGTGTATATGGTTGACTGATAAGGGTTTTACACTTCACGCAGACACCATCTCTTGAGACAGCTGAGACAACTCTACGCAGTACTGAACACACAGACTGAATGCATCAATGAACACTCCTGTACGCGCCAACAAAAATTAAAAGACAGTCGACAGCTCCAACACACAACGCAATCCCAAGAGATTATTGTTTGGGCAGTGATATCAAACTCCTGGAGGTAACAAAATCTCGGGCAACAAAATCGGTGCACAGACTAGCTGTCACACGAGCTCTCACATCGTATCTGTTGGAAGACAACTCCTAAGCACAATAGCAGGCCGAGAAGAGATATCACGATTAGATCACGCGAGGGGGTATTTCAACGACCTCACACTCAAGCTCTGATACCATATCAAAAAATTAACATAAACCTCACAAAAAAGTGAGACGTAGCTCACAACACTCATATTATGCAAAGAGATTAGTTACATTTATAGTTTTATCACACTCCTATCTAAGCGGATCTCAAACAACCTTTAAACCCAATCTCGGTAACAATAAAACTAACTCTAAAACAATATTCTAATTTTAATACATTCTAGACATGTTTTCATTATTCTAACAGTGATAATGTGTGTAAAGTGTCATGGGAAGGCCACTTGGAAAATCTATGGAAATTGAATCCCAAGCATCAGAGAAAACCTATATGGGTTGGTACAGGCCTTCCTTTATGTGTGTAGATTTTCTATGAGAGAAGATTGCTCCTCATGGGAGATCAATGGCCTAAATAATTATTTTGGAGAAAATATATATATTTGGTCTTCCCGAAGTGGATTGCATATGAAGAAAAATGTGATTTGGAACAAGTATAAGGTGACTTGAAGTGTTCGTCACACATACCTGATTGAGCTTGTAAAATCTATTATCTCCCTCTGCATGATCCAATATGGGTGTGTCCAGTGCACTTTAGTTGACTGGTGTATTGAAGGATAGATAGGGCCAAAAGGGGGTCTCAAACATAAACTTGTTTCCATTATTCATAAGTAGTGCAAGGCACACCCAAAATATATAGTACTTGAGCTAAAGGATTCCTCAATAAATCTACCACCTTGTCTGAACTACCTTTCTTATATTTGATAACTACATGGAGCTCTTGAATGTATAAGACCCATTTTAGATGACATCGTTAATGTATATTAGATTGAAACCTAATAAAGATCAATGGGTGATTGTTTGTATGGAAAATTATTTCCTTCCCCAAGATATAGTGATGTTAATGTATATTAGATTGAAACCTAATAAAGATCAATGGGTGATTTTTTTATGGAAAATTATTTCCTTCCCCAAGATATAATGATGTCAGTGCTTTAGAGAATAGAGTAGGGCATAAAATTATTCATCATAAGAATTATAATTCAAATTGGATTCAATCAAATTATATAATTCATATTACATTTGGTAATATACCATTTTATATACAACTACTATGGCATATTAACCAGAGTCAATTTCAATTTCGAAGGGATATTAGAGATCTAAGATTTGTACAAGCACATTTGAAAAAAGGGAATTCTTAAGTTTCTAGAAGCTCCCCTCAACTGCTCTAAGCTATGTGAAAGTATGGCGATGAGAAAATTGATATAATAGTCATGTAATTTGGGAGAAATGTGGAATGAAATGCATAGACAAATCAAAACCGCCTATTAAACTATATGGTGAAACTATTTAAGATGGAACCTATCCAGAGAAAAGTTCTTGCAATTTTGAAGATTTAGGTGAACTCAATATTTTCGTTTTTACTTGTATTTCATGAATGCATAAAAGTTCCATGGCTCCACATACATTTTCTATGTTCACCGCGGGTGCCACTAAAAATAATAAATTCATCCAAATATATTAGAACAAACTTCCCAAGACATGGGAAAATATTATCACTGATCAACTTCGTAAATATGGTAAGGGATTTGCTAAGGTCAACATGCATTAACAACTATTCATAGAGTCCAAACCTGGTTTTGATGGTAAACTTCTTGGTGTTCCTTCATTTGGATCTTGTGATATTTTTCAATTAAATTCATCTTGGTTGATAAGTTGGAACCTTTAGGTGGTCTAGAAAATCATGGATTAGAGGTAAAGGGTAGTGGTTTTTTACAATGACTTTGTTAAGAGCGTGGTAGTCTATCACCATATTCCATTTCTCCATCTCTATATTGGGGATAATGAAAGAAGGTGATTTGCAAGTGGAGTATCTTTGTTGGATGTGGAAATTTTCAAGAAGATTCTGAATTTGGTGTTCCAATATTGTGGTTTCCTTGGGGGATGGGTGATATGTAGGGGAATTGGGGAGGGAGATGCCTTGTATAGAATCAATACAATGTTGGATGGAACACTAAGAAGGGAGGAAATTGGGGTGTTCAAAAACATTTGTAAATGCATATAGTAGATATTGGATGATGTGTGGAGGGACTCGAGTATGTTGATCGGGTTTGATGTAGATAGATTTATGTAATTTAACATGGTAATCAATGTCTTAGCCAGAGAGGACAAGAATATTAGTAGGGTTGCGGTATTTTTGGATCGTAGTTGAAGTTAATTCATATGTTTTCCCATATATATGTATATGATTGGTAGAATTACCAACATTATAGAGGGATCAATGTTTTTTTTATAAGGAATATTACTAAAATCATATCAATGTAATGAAAGGGAGCCACATCAGAAAGGATTTTGTCTAACAAAGAATTGATATCAAAGGAAATTTTGCATTGTTTGGTGATTAGAATTTTTGGGATATTAGGGTGTACCCATAATAGGTTATAAGGAGAAAAGTGAGGAGCAGTAATGAGATGAAGAAACTAAGCAGTAGTAAGAAGATGAAGAAACTACATAAGGTCAAGCAAAATTAGTTTTTTTTTTGGATTCCATTCTCAATAAAAAAAATGAATAAATTATCCTTGATATGACAATTATGAGAAAAGGGTGCATTTACCTAATCAAAGGATACTCCTTGCGTCATTAAGGGGTGGGAGGAAAAAATCAGAGTGGGATGATCGTTGGGCTTTGGGTAGGTTCATTAAGTTCATGGTAGGTATAGGTATAGTATTGGAATATTAATTGGTACGATTATATCAGCGAGGAGTATTAAGGGTATGATATAAGAAATGACATCTAGTATGGAGGATTTCTATAACAAGAGTGTGAATAAATTCTTATTCTAGGTTGGCTTTGCCAAATAAAATCACTTGAACCCTAAAAAACTTAAATAAGCTAGAGATAAATTGAAATTCTTAATCTGTAGTTGGAAATGAAGTTTGGAGAAGATTGAAATGTACTATTGGATGTATTGACTAGGTGTTAATGAAGGGTATAACAACTAACACCTTAACTTCTAAATACATCCTAGTGGATAATAACATGTAATATGAGGTCCTAGAAAAGTGCATCCCAAGTATTAATGGGATGGGAATCTAGATAAGAATTTTCAACGTTGTGTGTGGTGTGAGTTTACCACTAGATCTAAGCAACATTGACTAGATGGTAAGTTACAAATGTGACACATTAGCTTCTAGTATGGTAGGGAGCATATGAAATTATGATTGAAAACTATGTATCCAAGAATCTAGGGCTTCCCCATGCATCTTAGCATGATATTGGGAAAGAGATAGGTTTGTTTTGAATAACAAGGAAGAGATGTGAGACCGGCTGACATCTATGGAATCTTTAAGTGATTATGTAATAGTAGTACCTAAAGTAACTGGAATTGAAGAGGATGACTGTATATCCATTAGTTTCATTTATTGTGTAGAATAGAGAGAGGGAAATTAGGTAAGAGAGTGGGCACCGAAAAAACCCAAAAATAGTAGTCAAAGAAAGGCATGTAGCAAAATAGAAGCCCTACAAAAGTTAGCTAGATTTTGTGCCTTATGCTATCCTCAATGGAAGGAAAAATAATCTAAAAATAGAAGGCTGACTTGTTATTCTATGCAAGCACCCTCTACTTCATTAAAATAAACTTTACAGGACCTTGCTTCATGTGTTAAAATATGCAAGAACAAAATTATGTGCCAAGTTTATGAATCTTCTTTTGAATGTTTATGTGTGAGGAATTGTTCTTTTAGATGGTTAAATATGTACTTTAAATAAATACATAGAAACACAACTTGCAACAAATAAACCATCAAACTCACAACAAGAACAACATGATAAAGGAGTTCACCCCCCTCCGGGCTACATCTCCTTGAGCTTCCATTAATGGACTTGGCTCTCAGGGATTAATTTATCAAAAGTTATTTTACAAGCTTCTGCTCAAATCCAATGGAAATTATGACTGTACCATTGGGATCAGAACACATGAAAACCCCAAAAATGACTAATAAAACTCTGAGAATGGATCATGGCTCATCCGGGCATGACCTCTTCTACATGTGGCCTTAAGCTTCCCTGAGCTTATCTTTGGAAAAAACATTTGTAAAAGTCCTCAAAAGCCTCTGAATCCTGTCCCAATGTGTTCATAGCATAAAAATTAGTCAAAAATGATTATTCATTCATAGAAAACAAACATAGGCTCACCAAAACATGTCCTCCATCAATGAAGGCTTCAAGCTCCCTGGAGCTTGCTAAAACTTCAATGGTGAAAAACCCACGAAAGAAGTCTTCAAATGGCCTTGATAACAATGCCAATGGATTAAGGATGTCCAAAAACCCCTAGCTGGGCTTTTACAACACCTCAATCGGCCAAAAGATGAAGAAGTTAGGCCTCCTCCATTTTCCTCCTTCAAGTTTGTTGTCTCTGCATCTACAAAACGCACCCTTGTTCAGTGAACCTGGCACACATGCAATATATAGTGTGAAAACCCAGCACCGGGCACAACCGCGCCAACGGTACAAACTGTAGGACGGTTATGGGCGCGCCAGTCCCTAACCGCCTAGCACGTGGGCATGTGGTCATACGACCTTGCACATTTTAAAAAGGGCTATGTTTCAATAAACAAATAGAACCACAACACATAGCAGGTCGTTTCAACCATTTTAAAACCACATTTAAAAACCCAAAAACGCTCTCTAGTTGTGGTCACATGTGACATATAGAACCATGGGCTTTAACATTTAAATCACCCGGCGCGCCTACCAACGGTGGTAGGGTCACATGTTATATAACAAAATCACGGCTACAATTTTAAAACCCCGCGCTCCATTTTAATCGGAGAACATGGTCATATAAAAAAGCATAGAACCGTGGTTCGGGGCTATCCCCAGCCCAACCCCCCACCGTTTACAACTATATTCAAATTTAAATATATATGAAAACGTTTGGTTGTTAAGAACCATATTGCGGCGCATTGGTTGGTCAGACATTGTTAAAGCTTGGCCAAAGGGGAGGTCCACGGTTCGAATCCAGTGGCCTACACAAAATTTTGAACAACAAAAAAATAAACCAATTGCCAATAACGGGGTGCCACGTGGCAGCCCATGACTGGGCAACGTGACACCACACCATTAACCCAAAATGATTCCACGTGTCGCAATGTGATTCGCCCAAAACTGTGAAAGTTGTATCACAGAGCCTTATATCTAAATTCTCTATATGCAAAATCCGCCATTCTTAATCCTCAGACCTGGCCAAGGTTATATATGAAATCCTCGATCTTTCTACATGCACGTGCTTCAGAACTGAAGATTCGTTGAATGTAAACTTCTAACTTGCGAGATGCGCGTCTGTGGAGAAAGCGAAGAAGGGAAGCAGGCGACAAAGTGTGAAGAAAAACGCAGATGAAAAGAGTTTCGTTTTCGAAAGTGGGATCTAAGGATAAAATGACACTTCTCACTGATATCAAATTTGTGTCGCATGTGGTAGTTCCGTGTGACCTGTGTTCATATGTGGAGATTCCTTTATAAAAAAGCTATATCTGACGTCTGCGTGATGCTGTGTAAACACCTTCTCACCAAGGTCTATGAAATGATGACGTATGGTATGTCCAATTGAATCATTATTTATAAAATACAACATAATAGCGTAGTTTAAACGTTTCGTTATTTCTTTTGGTAGTTTTATGTTGTTTTTTTTTCGTTTTATTTTGTTTAAAATCTGTTGGATTTGTAGATTTGACTAGTTACTTTTGTATAATCTAAGTGTTTCAAGGTTTTTCAGCACACTGAATCTATTTATACATTCATAAATGAAATTTAAATTATAGAAAATAGCCATTTTGTCCAGATTTACAGTGTCGAATGAGCCAAGGCCATGCATAATTCCTATAGGTTTATATGTTTAAAGGCCATACATCATTCCTATAAGTTTATATGTTTAAAACATTGCGCGTAGAAAGTCATTTCATATAGAATCAATTTTTATTCTTCTTATAGAAATAAGTTTTTCTTTATTGAGAGCACATTTATGATTAGGTATCTGCTGTATAAAATAAAATAAATAATATGGAAAATAAGAGGCTTCCTAAGATTTGTTTAAACTCTAATCACTTATTCTTTGGAGAATAGAGGGTGGGAGTATTATAAATTCCCTATTTATGCCCCACTCCCACCCTAATCAAGAAAGTTTTTGCAAAATAACATTATTACATCTAAATTTAAGGAAAAATTCTATTGCCATAAGAAATTAGAAGATAATAGAAAATTAAAATACTACTCTAATTTAAAATATTTATTTTAAATAATTTAGAAAAAAAAAACAACATTGATAAAATAAAAACAAATTTTCTTAAACTTTAAATTTGATATACTTCAATATTATCATCATGGTCATTCTTTATTCTATTATCATTATCATACTATATTAGAAGTTGGTTAACATAAATTTCAGTTTATTTAAGTTAGAGATGAAAATTGATTTATAATTTAAAATTACATGTTTCATTTTTTTAAAGTATTATTAAAAATAACTTTCTAAAAATTTATATTATTATAAGTAAATTAAAATAAGTAAATTTTTAAAATTTAAATTTTATAATTTTTATTTTATCAATATTTAATAATATAATATTTCAGCCCCGGATGGGGTGACACCTAGCCTCGTAGCCACAGGTGGACTTGCACTAGCCCACAGCATAAATGGCATTAATCGCTCCTCATGCGCCAACCTTTATCATGAAGGACGATAATAGATGCAGCGACAGAATGGAGAGTTATCTCACTTGCGCGAGCATTTACGCGCGCAGGGGTTCCGGAGTGMCAAAGGTTAAAGGCAAAGGGATGGCTTCGGCTCTAGTTCATTCGGTCTCGCCCTCGGCTCCGAGATCCTTCTGGATTATCTGGAGCAGCACAATCACATGTGCGCTCAGTCTAAGCAGCAACGCTCCCGTGCAGCTCTATATTTTGCTTCACACCAGGTGGTTTGGGAGTGGTCAAGCTCTTACGGTGTCTTTCTCTCCGACCGCCCTGCAACAAGGTTCGATTATCCAGCAATTGACATTGATACTGCCCTTC
>JZKD02S1686058.1:36670-49812 GCA_000966675.3 Picea glauca
ATAAGAATTATAAATATATTACCTTTTAACTTATTATCCAACTTACTCAATCTAAAGAAGTTTTGGGTGACATTTCATAAAAGCAGATGTCGTCAAATTATGTACGGGGTAAATGAAATTGCTAATCCATAAGACTTAAACTTTTGAAGATATCGTTAAATTACGTTCAATGTCAAATGAAATTGCTAGAGTGTGAAAGTGTCATCCGCCTATTAGTTTCTGATGCTTCTCCTTTGTAAAAAGTTCTCACTAACTTCAAGGAGATTCCATAACCTCTTTCTTTTCAATATCTCATTTTAATTTATATTGAAACAATATTATCAGATGTTGGTCCTTGACTAAGTTTTGAGGATTCTTGGTCATGTTTGACCTATTTTGGGACTTCGACATGTTGTCGAAGATGGAGTGCAAGACAAAGTGGAGATCGCGGGATCTTGGCCCCCTTTTAGATCTTTTTGGATTTTAGGATTATGTAAGGGGTATGGGAATGTCGGCCCATGGGTTTACCCATGTTTAGGCCTATTTTGTAATGTATAAATAAGTAGCTAGGTAGAGTGAGTAAGATAACTACAAGTTTGATCTGTGTGATTGAAAGTGCTAAGTGTTGAGTAGAGATTTCTTTTGTGCATTCTGTGTAGGACTTGCGGAGCTAAGTGAAAGTAGTTGTAAGAAGGCTTTGTGTTGTAACCTATCTCGGGGAAGGAGGATCTAGCGGAGTGCACAGATCTCCTCTCCTATGCAGAGTAGGGTTTTTTAGGCTTTGTGCATGTAACTGATTGACAGAGGATAATAGAAGAGAAGAAGAGTAGGTAGATGTAGCCCCAGGGTGGGGGTGAACTATGTATATGTTGTGTTGCTCTGCTTGGTGCAATGTATTGATGTGTTTCTGTGTGATTTTCTTAGTTCTTTATGAATGTTAGATAGGTTTGTTGTTGCTTTGTGCTTAATAAGGTGAATGAATGCTAGATCTGACCTATGTGAGTATGCTTAGTGCTTGAATGTGTTCAATCTAATGAGTTCCTTTCATGCTAAGTACTATTAAATGTTGGATATGGTTAAATACTACGATGCTCTGTAATTAGGGTTTGTTTGTGTTGTTACTGAGAACTGAATATTGATGAATGTTGACTGCTAAGTGCTCTATTAAGTGTCTGAATCACAGATCTGTGTCCCAGCTAAGGTTGCAGACATGTGAGTCTTGCAACCACTCCTACCTCTACCTCAGGTGAGACTTCATCTGCTTCCTAGATGTTGCTGAAAGGGTCGGTAGTTAGGGTTTTTTTGGTACGTTGTTGTAGCATTGAACCCTAGGTCTGCCCCTGTGGCATCATCCACTAAATGTGTTTATATTTGATACTCTCTCTCCTTATTTTTACGCCGAAAGACGTACACCTATTGACAATGAGCACAATTAATCACCTTTTAATCTAAAATTCTAATATGATGGCTAACAATTGAAGATGCTGGCATATTCTTAGTCGTCCTCCCAAATCAATGAATGTAATTTCCTCTTCATAACTTCCTTGTATTTTTGAATGCATCCGTTAACCTTCTTACCTTTCAACATTTACCTAATCATATTAAGAAATTATTGTAACACTATATGATTGCCACGTTTAAATGATTAAACTTTGGATTTAGCACACTGGCTGTGTTGGCTATAGACGCTCATTTTCTGGTTGTGTGTTTCATTTTTTGGCTGCGCATTTCATTTTCTGTCCACGCCTTTCGACGTTCATCAGCCATGGTTTTGAGTGGCTGTGCTAGTGATACACACTTTTGATAATTAAAAAACACAACTCTTTCAACATGTATAATCTTTTACTAATTATAATTTAATCTATATATATAAATATATTTATTTTAATTTAAAATTGATTATATATTGAATTGTTACTTAGTTAGATATGATTGTTAATTTTTTCTGTTTTGAACTTGTAACTTTTTAGGAAAAAATATATATTCTTAATGATTAGACCCATTCAAACTATATAAGCTGTATATGTAAAGATGAGTCCTCTTATTTTTATCGTGGTAAATTAACTAAAAATACTATTTTCATTGATCGAAACATGAAAGAGACTTATATATATATATATATATATATATATATATATATTCTTAATGATTAGACCCATTCAAACTATATAAACTGTATATGTAAAAATGAGTCTTCTTGTTTTTACCGTGGTGAATTAACTAAAAATACTATTTTCATTGATCAAAACATGAAAGGGAATTATAACTTTTTAAGAAAAAATATATATTCTTAATGATTAGACCCATTCAAACTATATAAATTGTATATGTAAAAATGAGTCCTCTTGTTTTTATATTGGTGAATTAACTAAAAATACTATTTTCATTGATCAAAACATGAAAGGGATTTATAACTTTTTAAGAAAAAATATATATTCTTACTGATTAGACCCATTCAAACTATATAGACTGTATATGTAAAGATGAGTCCTCTTGTTTTTATCGTGGTGAATTAACTAAAAATACTATTTTCATTGATCGAAACATGAAAGGGAAGTATTAGATATGTGAAAGCTCATTAGCATAAAGCCGGCCTCCAATAAAATTTAAAATTGCTTCAAGTTCAAAACATGGATTGACCCAAAGTCAGTAGACGCTTGTGCGCCTTTTGGTGAACATTTTAGTCGGTCGTCCGGGCTGGGGACTTCTACCAGTCAAAACACGCCGCTGAATTGGAAGCTATATGACGACGACGTTACTTTCATTACATGTGTAGACATGAAAGTCATCGGAAAGTTGGACAGATCCATTAATGGTGTGATAACGATTTCTGAGAGCAAAGAGCGACCCAATTAAGAGTAAAAATGAAAATTAATGGCAAGATTTTATCTTGCCATTAATTTTTTTAGTATTTTTTTTTTTTTTTATAAATTTTTTTTTTTTTAAATGGTGTTATCTAACTATTTTACAAAATGTTTTTTTTAGTTGTAATTAGACTACATAAATGTGTACGAAATCATTATAAAATTATTCATTTATCTTTCATAAAAGGTTTATGTGCGTTTGTGGATGTCACTGTTTCCTTGAATATAGTTGACGGATAAAAGAGAAACACATTTTTGGTGGGAATGTGACTTGGACACATGTAAAGCTATAAATATAGAATATTATTTTTTCGGTAAGAAATATGCATTTCATATTTTAGGGGAGAAGCTTCATAGGGTGATATAGATGATGACTATTTGCACTAACTAGAATATGGATACTCAACTAAGATGGAAGCTCTATATGATAAACATTGTTATTGATTTATTGAAAAATTGTGTATGGATTATAGAAAATAGGTTTCATCATGTGGTGGTGCTTTCCTTTGAAGCATTAGTCATTTGTGTATAGCCAAACCTAGTTACTGATCTAAAACTCAATTGAGAGAGAATCATGATCCTATAAGATCTTAAATAATTTTTGAGAGGATGTGATGGTTTTTGTGACCTAGGCATCAATGTTTTCCATCTTCTAAAAAAAATAGAAGTTTTGTGTTGTTAACATTCCTCATGAGGTGAAGTAGTGAGTGTAAGAGTTATAGGTAGATCAAAAGGTGCCAGATGATCATATTCAAAGCATGCTTCAAAAGGAGAATAACATGTAGATGTATGGACTACTTGGTTATAGTTTTGTGGAAGTACATGTAAATAGGTGTCCTGATCTTTTTTGATGGAATTGTATTTAAGGAGGGAATGCACAAAAATATGATTAAATCCCTTAGTGTGTCCATATGTTTACGTATGAAAGGTAGTAGAAAAGTGCATTTGACATCTCAGTAATTGCCACAATGTTTTCTAGATTGTTATAAGGATGAGAGAATCATGATTTGATACTATGTTAAGGGGTAGTTTGAAAAGAGAGTAGACCTAGGAGAGGAATATTTTTTCTTATTTTTCAGTTGAGGTAGTCTTGGTGCAAGGGATAGATATGGCTATTTTGTAGACCCCATAGACCATGACTTAGATGTGATTATCAAAAAATTAACATAAACCTCACACAAAAGTGAGACGAAGCTCATAACACTTGCATTATTCAAAGAGATCAGTTACATTTATAGTTTGATCACACTCCTATCTAAGAGGATTTCAAATAACCTTCAAACTCAATCTCGATAACAATGAAACTAACTCTAAAACAATAAATTCTAAGTTTAATACATTCTAGACGTGTCTTCATTATTCTAACATCCCCCTTTAATGAAGAAACATATTTTCTATCACTCCTAATTGTTTCCTGCATTTTTCAAAGTTCATCTTTCCAAGAGGCTTGGTAAAGATGTTAACCACATTATTAGTGGTATTACAATAGATCACGTCAATTTCCTTTGAATGTATCTTTTCTCTTACAAAATGATGTTGAATTTCAATATGTTTGGTTCTGGCATGATAAATTGGTTTGTGTGCCAATTTAATAGAACTTTGATTGTCACATTTGAGAATAGTTGGCCCCATTTTTTTATTGCCAATATCTTCAAGAATTCTCCTTAACTAAATAGCTTCACAAGTAGCATTGCATAGAGATTTGTACTCAACTTCTGTTGATGATAATGAAACAGTTGGTTGTTTCTTACTGCTCCATGACATGACCCCTGTACCTATGTTGAATGCATATCCTGAAGTTGATTTCATGTCATCAGGATTTCCGGCCCAATCGGAATCAGAGTAACCTGTCAACTCAACATCACAATAATTAGTATACATAACACCAAAATTAACAATTCCTTTCAGATATCGAATAACTTTCTTCGTAGCTTTCCAATGACTCTCTGAAGGTTTAGCCTTGAACTGACAAAGGATGATGACTGAGTATGTAATTCCTGGCCTTGTAGTGGTGAGGTAGTTCAGACTTCCCACCAGCTGATGATATAAAGTACCATCAACCTTTTTAGACCCATCTTCATTGTACAACTTTGCATTATATTCTAAGGGAGTTGACATAGATTTACATTCACTCATGTTGAACCTTTTAAGAATTTCTTTTGTGTACTTACTTTGAGTGATGAATGTTTTACCATAATCTCTCCAAACCTCAAATCCTAAACAATAATGCAATTCACCGAGGTCTTTCATTTCAAACTCTTGAGACAACTAAATTTTAATTTCTTCAATTAACTTGCATGCGCTGCCTGTAATAATGAGATGATCCACATATAAAGATATTAAAGAAACATTTCCTTCCTCATCTTTCTTAACATATAGATTACGATCATTTTTTCTTTTCACAAACCCATTCTGATAAAAGAAGGTATCAATCTTTACATACCATGATCTCAATGCCTGTTTCAAACCATATAATTCTTTCTTTAACCTGCAGACTAGAAGGTATCTTTTTTTCTTTAACCATGATATCAGTGTCCCTTCTTGACAAACCCTTCAGGTTTAAACAAATAAACCTCTTCTTTTAAATCACCATTCAGAAAAGAAGATTTGACATCTAACTGATGTAACTTCCAATTATGTTTTGTAGCTAAGGAAATTAGTACTCTAATTGTATTCAATTTATCTACTCGTGCAAAATTATCTTCATAATCACTTTATGTGAAATGGGATCAAACAATTTGTATGCTTTTTGATCAGTACAATACACAATAAAAACACAATTGATTGACTTTGCATTAAGTTTTCTTGTTTCATCCTTTGGAATATGTGCAAAAGTAGTGGATCCAAATACTCTTAAATGACTGACATCAGGTTTATAACCATAAAGAATCTCAAAAGGAGTTTGGAAATCTAATTTTTTAGTTGGACTACAATTCTTTAAATAAACAACAATGTTAATGGCTTCTTCTCAAAAACTATTCGAAATGTTTTTAACTTGAAGCATATTGCGAGCATACTCCACTAGTGTTTTGTTCCACCTCTCAGCAACATCATTTTGCTGAGGTGTATGAGGTACTATAAACTATTGTTGGATCCCATGAAATTTACAATATTTTTTAAATGCACCTGATGTATATTCACCACCCTGATCAGATCTGAGAACTTTAATACATTTTCCTATTTGTTTTTCAGTCATAGTTATGATATCTTTGAAGTACTCAAGTACATCACTTTTAATCCTTATAAAATAGACCCATCTATATCTATATCTATCATAAAAAAAATAAGAAAGTAGGAAGCACCACCAAGTGACCTAGTTTGCATTGGTCCGCATACATAAGTATGAATTAATTCAAGAATGCTTGTTTTTCTTTTCTCTGTATGAACATGAAACTCCTCTCTATGTTCTTTACCAAGTGCACATGCTTCACATGGAAATTTATCATTCTTTATAGCAGGAAGACCTTCTACCATAGTTTTTCATTATAACAACATCAAATCATTGTAATTTAGGTGTCCATAACTATGGTTCCATAACTCTTCTAATGACATTGTTGTGGATGTTAATGAAACATGATGCTTCATTGTCACATCCAATTTATACAATCCACCAACCCTAGTACCTGTGGAAACAATCCTGTAGTGATTCTGGACATCTTTCACAACACACCTCAACTTACCAAATTCCACTTTTAGATTATTATCAATGATAGTTGAAACATATATCAAATTCTTTTTAATACCAGGAACATACATCACATTATGAATCTGTCTCAATTGTCCATTAGGTAAGTTTACACTTATTACTCCATAGCCTTAGACCTTATGTGATTTTCTATCTCCTAGGTAAATGTGTGTGCCATCAGTTTTCTCATAATATTCATCATACCATTCTTTATTACAAGTCATATGATCTGATGCCCCATAATCTATAAACCAAGCAGTCTCATTATCGGTTTTAGCAGACAATGCAGCTTCAGAAATAAAAAATTTAATATTTTTAAATCCATCATTAACTGAAGTGTCTCTATTCACAAAATTTCCATTATGCCTTCTATGTCTCTGATTCGATTCATGATTCATTCTTCTATAGCAATCTTTAGCAAGATGTCCAGGTTTTCCACAATAATCACATTCAACATTTCTCTTAACATTAGAATCAGGATGTGTCATACCTTTCTTCTTTGCTTGAAACCGGCCTATGTTCTTGTCCCACACTTTCCCACGGTATGATCTTTTGCCTCTTCCAAACAATGCCAAATATGAGCCACTTGAATCTAGATCAAAATTCTTCATTCTCTCTTCCTCTTGAATAAGAATCCCATCCAATTCATCAAACATAGGAGACATTTGTCTAGCTGAGAGTGTTGAAATAAAGACTTTATAGTCTTGGACTAAAACCTTCAAAGCAACAGTTACTAAATCGCTACTAGAAAATTTTTGACCAATCCCACCCAACTTATCACTTAAATATTTAATTTCGGAAACAAAATTGCTTATGCTTTCATTGGCTTCCATTTTGATAGATAGTAGCTTAGTTTTTAAAAATAAAATGCGGTTTGCATTAGAAGTTTTAAACAAACCTTTGAGAACATCCCACATTTCTTTGGATGTTTTACAGTCCCTTATATGAGGAATGATGTTGTCCTTTACAGACATGCACAACAACACTTTCTCTTTCATCTCTCGCCTATCCCAATCTGGAATTGAGGCAACAATAATGGGTTTGGGCTCATGACCTTTTACAATCGTCCATAGGCTGTATGCCTCTAGAATGGTTGTCAGCTTAAACTTCCAGTTAACATAGTTTTCTCCATCAAGATTGGTGGATTCATTTAAATATGAATTGGGGAGAGGGTTTTCCATTGTTTACCACATATAATTCAATGATTATCCACCAATACAAAGAAACAATAAAAAATTGACTGATACCTCACAGACTTTTTCTCTACTACACAACGCTCAGCTAACATGATGCTTTTTCACAACACCAGATTAAAAATAACGATTACACATGCAACAAATGTAACATTCCAAAAAGAAATTGCGATGAACAATGTAGACAATTTGTGATGGAAAGCAATTCAAGTGACAATAATTTAATCGACTGGTGTGAAATAAGAAACCAATGCTGAATATATCTCGCACTCCAGATAGCTTGCGGGACTGTACACATACTTTGGAGATTGCAACTCCCTTCACAGGTATGTGGCTCTACATCCTTTTCTTTGGATCGGTTTCAGATTGCCTGCAACAAATTCCAGCAACGTGTATAGCATTGAAGGACTGTTAGAATAAATCTTACTTTAGGATACTAGATTGAGTTGGTTGAAGATTTGTAGGAGGCTGTTGAGATATCTTCTCAACCACTCCCTCCAAATATGGAATCAGTTGAATCTGAATCCAACTATATATTTACCTATGTATGTGTGTAAGAGAGTAGGAATACAATCTATTGTTTGTGTGTTATTCCTGTGCAATGACTGCTCTTCCAATTTCTAATTTGGTATCATAGCTTGGCTAGGCTTAGCTCCTCATGGAGTGCCCAGGAATATGAAATAGATTGAGAGGCTATTATCCTGTACATACGTAGATTAGGTGTGTTGATTTTTTTTATTTATGTGTGAAGATTGATTGCCGCTGCAAGATTGACTCCCGGATCGTGGGTTGGGCAAAGGTACTGCTGTGTGAGATATGAAGATATCGTTGCACTGTGGTCTGTGCATGTGGAAAATCAATCCATCTACAAGGAGGAATTCCTATGCATTGAATCCGTGGAATTGGATCCATTTGTATAGATCTGTTGTTGGAGCCATCTGTTCTATTCATCATCTGTCACATAAATCGTTGTTGAATCGCGTACAAGGTAATGACTGTTTTGAACATGGGAATTTTTACAACTATGTATTTTTCTTTGATGAGGAGGAAGAGGGTGATTACTGTAGTTATTATGAAAGAGACCAGGAAATTCTGTTAGAGCAAGAGGAGGCTCTTAAAGATATGGAGGACGTAAATGCCCTGGATGAGAAACCCGCAATAGGGAGCAAAGAGTACTCCATTGCAGAAGTGAATGAGATTGAGGGAGTAACCGTGTGCATGCATAAGCTGTCACTGTGCATGGACAATTCGCCCAAAGTCAATAGTCGCCCATTGTATAAAAGAGTAGCCATCGAATCAAAGTGCAGAGGACATGAGCCGCATTACAATTTACAACCTATTGGTCGGCAGTGCAAAGTCGTTGTTGTACGAAGTCCACGACAACTTTTTCACCTTTCGTGGTTGCATTTGTCATAATTTTATGTCAAATTGGTTATTTTTATATTGTTTAAGTTGTAAAGAAGAACCAAATTTTGAACATAGTGATGTAGTTCAAGCTTGTAGTTCTTGCGTGTTCTTCGGTGCCACAAGAGCATGTTACTAGTTTTATTATGTCCAGTATGTTATAAGTTGTAGATTCTTGTTGTACTTCTGTGCTCCAAGATCAACAATTACAGGTTACATTTACCTGGTGAGTTTAAAGTTTTGTGTGTAAGTGTTTATGTAAAAATAAGAACTTGTATTTTGATGCAAGCTGGTAGCCCCAGTATCAAGTACATTTTTTTTATTGGAAGTCACCTTGTGTAAAGGAATGTTGAGGACATTCCGTATCCAAACTTTTCTTCTAGATATTGAAGGATAGCTGAGAGCAAAAATCCTACAGATGAAGGCAAGTTCATAGAATGCATCAATAATTGTCAACTTTTATCATGGAAGCCCCAATGAGCCAAGTTGTCAAATTTTTCGGTATACAAGTGCAATAAAGATGGTCAGAGGCGTTTTGAATTTAAATGTGTCGATGGAAATCTCGAAGAAGAGGAAGAAGAAAGAGAAGAAGATGTGTGATTGAAGAGAGAGTTTCAGTGCCGAGGAAGACCAGACAGACAGACGAAAGTTCAAGTGTTGAAATTTTTGTAATTGTGATTAAGTATTGTAATTTGTAAAGTAAGCATTAAGGGAGGGTGTTATAATAAAGCTTACTTTAGGAGACTAGATTGAGTTGGTTGAATATTTGTAGGAGGCTGTTGAGATATATTCTCAACCACTCCCTCCAAATATGGAATCAGTTGAATCTGAATCCAACTATATATTTAGCTATGTATGTGTGTAAGAGAGCAGGAATACAATCTATTGTTTGTCTGTTATTCATGTGCAATGACTGCTCTTCCAATTTCTAATTAGGACAAAGATAGGTAGCATATATGGATGAGTGATAAGGGTTTTACACTTCATGCAGACTCCACCTCTTGAGACAGCTGAGACATCTCTACGCAACACTGAACACATAGACTGAACGCATCAATGAACACTCCTGTACGTGCCAACAAAAAAAAAGACAGTCGACAACTCCAACACACAATGCAATCCCAAGAGATTATTGTTTGGGCAGTGATACCAAAATCCTAGAGGTAACAAAATCCTAGGAAACAAAATCGGTGCACATACTGGCTTTCACGCGATATCTCACACTGTATCTACTGGCAGACAACTCATAAGCACAATAGCAGGTCAAGAAGAGATCTCACGATTAGATCGCGTGAGGAGGTATTTCAACAACAGGAAATACAATGGCTTCACACTCAAGCTCTGATACCATATCAAAAAATTAACATAAACCTCACACAAAAGTGAGACAGAACTCACAAAAATTGCATTATGCAAAGAGATCAGTTACATTTATAGTTTGATCACACTTCTATCTAAGTGGATCTCAAATAACCTTCAAACCCAATCTCGGTAACAATGAAACTAACTCTAAAACAATATTCTAAGTTTAATACATTCTAAACATGTCTTCATTATTCTAACAGTGATCATGTGTGTAAAGTGTCATGGGAACGCCACTTGGAAAATCTATGGAAATTGAATCCCAAGCATCAGAGGAAACCTATAAGGGTTGGTACAGGCCTTTCTATGTGTATATTTTCTATGAGAGAAGATTGCTCCTCATGGGAGATCAATGGCCTAAATAATTATTTTGGAGAAAATATATATATTTGGTCTTCCCGAAGTGGATTCCATATGAAGAAAAATGTGATTTGGAACAAGTATAAGGTGGCTTGAAGTGTTCGTCAGACATACTTGATTGAGCTTGTAAAATCTATTATCTCCCTTTGCATGATCCAAGATGGGTGTGTCCAGTTCACTTTAGTTGACTGATGTATTGAAGGATAGATAGGACCAAAAGGGGGGTCTCAAACATAAAATTGTTTCCATTATTCATAAGTAGTGCAAGGCACACCCAAAATATATAGTACTTGAGCTAAATGATTCCTCAATCAATCTACCACCTTGTTTGAACTACCTTTCTTATATTTGATAACTAGATGGAGCTCTTGAATGTATGAGACCCATTTTAGATGACATCGTTATTGTATATTAGATTGAAAACTAATAAAGATCAATGGGTGATTGTTTGTATGGGAAATTATTTCCTTCCCCAAGATATAGTAATGTCAGTGCTTTAGAGAATAGAGTAGGGAATAAAATTCTTCATCATAAGAATTATAATTCAATTTGGATTCAATCATATTATATAATTCATATTACATTTGGTAATATAACATTTTATATACAACTACTATGGCATATTAACAAGAGTCAATTTCAATTTCGAAGGGATGCTAGAGATCTAAGATTTGTACAAGCACATTTGAAAAAAGGGAATTCTTAAGTTTCTAGAAGCTCCCCTCAACTCCTCTAGGCTATGTGAAAGTGTGGCGATGAGAAAATTAATATAATAGTCATGCAATTTGGGAGAAATGTGGAATGAAATGCAGAGGAAAATCAAAACCACCTATTAAACTATATGGTGACATTATTTAAGATGGAACCTATCAAGAGAAAATTTCTTGCAATTTTGAAGATTTAGGTGAACTCAATATTTTCGTTTTTACTTGTATTTCATGAATGCATAAAAGGTCCATGGCTCCACATACATTTTTCTATGTTCACCGCGGGTGCCACTAAAAATAATAAATTCATCCAAATATATTAGAACAAACTTCCCAAGACATAGGAAAATATTATCATTGATCAACTTCGTAAATATGGCAAGGGATTTGCTAAGGTCGGAATGCATTAACAACTATTCATAGAGTCCAAACCTAGTTTTGATGGTAAACTTCTTGGTGTTCCTTCATTTGGATCTTGTGATATTTTGAAATTAAATTTATCTTGGTTGATAAGTTCGAACTTGTAACAATCCTAGTTAAATAACTAATTGTCAAAGTTAAATAAATGTTTAAGGTTTATTAAGTTTAATTAATTAAATAATTAATTGTCCTAATGTATATTAATTAATGAACTATCATTTATTAATAATAATATTTATTTATTTATTTACTGTTTAATGTATATTAATTAATTGACTCATTAAATATTTGGGTAATGAATTAAAGTTTAATAAATTTTAAAAGAAAACATAATGTAATGCAGGAGGGAACCATTAAGGACAAGGGGATAAGGTGGTTTGCATTAAATGGAGGGATAAGGTGAATGGTATTGAATGAATGGAGGAGGAAGTGAATGGAAGGAGGATATGAGGGGGCAGAGGCATTCAAGAGAAGGGAATTTTGATTTTGGGGGGAAGGAAACATTATTTTGATATCAAGGGATTGTATTTTTCTAGTTTTGAGTTTGGAGGACTGTTACAGGGGAGCATCGGTTGCTGGGAGTTTTGGGCTCAAAGGCTAGGAATCCTCATGGAATCCTGGATCTAGGGAGATGGATAGGCTCTGTTCCTAGCTGGCAGGGAGGAAATATTTGGTTCTTGACAGAGTTTGGGCAGAGCAGTGAGGACAGACGGAGTTGGGGAAACAACATCACTGAGAGGTATTTAAGTCATTATCGATATGATGGCTCACTATTTTACTAAGTTGTGTATGTTTAATTATATATATATGATTTGTATATTAGGTTGCTCAATTATAATTTGTTGAATCATGAATTGTTAGTTTGTTAGTTTTTGAATATAAAACTGTAAATATATATATATATTATGTTATAAATTTTATCCTTAAATGTATTAAGTTTTAGGTTTTGTTAGCAGGACCATTACACATGGTATCAGAGCTTGGTTTGAAAAACTAAAACCTGGGCTTGACCACCTACATAACTGTGCAATCTTCTCCCAAACCCCTAACCTACAACCTAGAAACCCTTTATTTTATAGACCTTAAAACCTATGAAGAACTACCCATAGGAACCCATGAATAGGGAGAGTCTCTCTCTCTCTCTCTCTCTCTCTCTCTCTCTCTCTCT
>JZKD02S1686058.1:68543-114030 GCA_000966675.3 Picea glauca
AAAGGAGGTTGCCCCCTCGAAGAGGCTTATTATCTAAAATTATCTCTTTTTCAAGGCGTTGAGTACTTTTCCTGAGGTTTTTCTATGCTATATTGATGTTTGGTTCTTAACAGGGTATGATAGAAGATATGACATCTAGTATGGAGGATTTCTATAACAAGAATGTGAACAAATTCTTAGTCTTGGTTGTCTCTGCCAAATAAAATCACTTGAACCCTGAAATCCTTAAATAAGCTAGAGATAAATTGAAATTCTTAATATGTACTTGGAGATGAAGTTTGGAGAAGATTGAAATAAACTATTGGATGTATTGACTAGGTTTTAATGAAGGTATAACATCTAACACCTTAACTTGTAAATACATCCTAGTGGCTAATAAAATGTAATATGAGGTCCTAGAAAAGTGCATGCCAAGTATTAATGGGATGGGAATCTAGATAAGAATTTCCAACGTTGTGTGTGGTGTGAGTTTGCCACTAGATCTAAGCAACATTGACTAGATGGCAAGTTACAAACGTGACACATTGAGCTTCTAGTATGGTAGGGAACATATGAAATTATGATTCAAAACTATGTATCCAAGAATCTAGGGCTTCCCCATGCATATTAGCATGATATTTGGAAAGAGATAGGGTTGTTTCTAATAACAAGGAAGAAATGTGAGACTGTCTAACATCTATGGAATCTTTAAGTGATTATGTAATAGTAGTACCTAAAGTAACTAGAATTGAAGAGGATGAGTGTATATCCATTAGTTTCATTTAGTGTGTAGAATAGAGAGAGAGAAATTAGGTAGGAGAGTGGGCACTAAAAAAACCCAAAAATAGTAGTCAAAGAAAGGCATGTACCCAAAATAGAATCCCTACAAAAGTTAGCTAGATTTTGTGCCTTATGCTATCCTCAATGGAAGGAAAACCTATAAAAAAATAAGTTTGATTAAGTGGTGGGGTGGGAGGGAAGCCTCTAAAAAACCTGTTGTTCCTGAAATTGTACTTAAGGCTCAAAGCACAATGTCAGGAATCAGGAAATGAGGAAAGTTTAAAAGTTTTCTTTTTCTATCTCAGTTATGTGAGAAAAAATCCTTAAAATGAATTAATAGTATGACAACTCAGAGTCCATTTTTCGTATTTGAATTAAATTTGAAAATATTGGATGTAATGAGAGAAAAAAATAAAGTTGTTAGACAAAGCAAGGCATCTAATAAAGAAGAATCTTACTTTGTCACAAAAGAAGAGAGTGGATAATGTAACCTCAAATGAAGCATAAAATGTAGAAATCTAATTGATTCACAAGTCTTGTATCTACTAATAGTAAATACAGAGGAAAATTTGTTTGTTATTAAATAATTTAATGAGATATAACCACAATAGATGTTGTACTAAATTTCGATCAGGCTTTCATCAAGGAAATATAAGAAAAAATGCTAGAATGTGGAAAGACGGAAGAACACATAGCTCAAATGAGGAGCATTTTAGTTTTGCACTTTTATTATTTCTCAATGAGGAGATTTTTCTCGATTAAAACCGGCAAGAAGAAACCCTTGTTTATTTTTTCAAATATGCATTTATACAAAATTTCTCAACCGCAAACAGTTGGAATTTCCCTATCTTTTAGGATAATTAAAATTTCAAAATATATAAGTTGGAATGCTTCACTTGCATTCTTCTTGATCTTCTCGTAATGTTGGCATAAGAATTTTCCTTTTCTGTCTTCTACCTCATAAATGTATAATGTACACAAACTATATCATTGGTTTCCAGAGGTACTACCTTTTCCCTGCTCAATACATTTGATGCATCTACCCGCAAATTGAGATACCAACTTCGAATGTGTATGAGAGCAAGCTTTGTTGAGATATTTCCAATTTCTTTAGCAATTCCAATGCTTGAGATTTAAACAGTGGTATATCCACAACCCTTTTCTCATTGGAACTGACCTTGTCTTGTAATTGTTTTATCAACCCATCTTGTTGGATAGTCCATCTTTCGCTCACTTGCACATTCTTTTGCATTTCATCAAGACTGGACTTGAGCAGTTGGATTTCTTGTTTATCACTAGCTCTAGCTTGTTCAATCCCTTTATTGACTTCATCTCTGACATTCTTTTCTGTAGTCCTTCTTTGATTTTGCAACTGACTTATCACCTGATTCTTCTGCTTCACTTTTTCTTTCAGATTATAAATTTAGAATAGTTTAGTTGTTGCAAAAGCCCCCAAAGAGCCTGCTAACTATGTAGCAAAGTGTTCGTCTTCCAAATTTTGTCCATCCAATAGTACTCTATGCTTTTTGATGGTCACACCTTCTTTCTAGTGTATTTCCTTCTTCACCACAAATTTCCTCTTCTTACTGAAAAAGAAATCGGAAGGAGGTATCTCTTCAATAGGGATAGGCATGAGATCTCCTATGAGTATTACCTTTTCATTAGGGTTTCCTCTGGTGAATTGAAATGGCGTGACAACCTGAATGGGGTTGCTAATTTATTTAGATAATTGTTTTCTAGTTCCATCTATAGTTGATTTATCTGATGAAGATAGTGGCCTATCTTCTCCTTGATTTATTAGTGTCTCTGATTGATCTTTGGCCTAGTCATGAGATACCTCTATTGTCGGGATATATTTTTTCTGAGTCAAGATATTAGATTTCTTTGAGTTTTCCAGGGCTTCTTGTTTTTTAGAGCTTCCAACTTCTGGATTCTGGGTCTCTATTTGCTGTGCAGCAGGGGACATTGGGTTTTCCCCTTGTCACACTTTCAGAAGACTACTTCTTTGGTTCTTTTGGAAGTTGTAAAAATCAATCATTTTATTAGGTAATAGAGCTCGGCTCAGAAATTCTTGGTAAGATATCACCCCTCGAAACATTTTGTCTAGAGGGGATTCTTTATGTTCATACTTTTTGAGATTGCAGCTGGCCATATGGTTACCCATGATATTTTGGGCTCGTGTTTCTTAAATTCAATGTTAACTAGTTTTATTTCTTCTAAGGTCGCAGCCTCCACTTTGGAGTGGCCGAAATCCAATAAAGAAAATGCACCAATATGTAAGGGAAAAGATGGCCATACCTTTTTTCTGTACTACTTTGAGCTCTTTGCTAATTCCCCCGAGTATAGTTTGTCGTGCAACCTCGCGGAACACTAGTCGGTCTGGTAAAAACTGCGGTAAAGCATATGTGGGAAATGAGCAATCGAAAACTCTGATATAAGAGAAGTGTTCCTCAATGTACCAGTGTTCCACTTTATCCAGGTTATCCATAACTGTGTCTGAAATTCTAGGAGGTGAGTGACCAAAAATAGCAATGTGCATCGACACCGCTACCCAATTACAGATTTCATAAAATAAATCCTTCACCTTGTCTTCCCAGTGTTTTGAATGTTAAATATGAATTGGTTCTGCACTATATGGAGTCCATCTCTAGCCCATCAACAGGAAAGGCGTCATGAAATAGATGGCATCCATGATATAAGCTGACATGTAAAATGAAGGTGATTGCCCCTTGTCTTTCTTTGTTTGGTATTCTGTAATTTCATTAGTTATACTGTCCGACAATATCTTGGCCCAGTCCAAAGAATAACCTTCCACCACTGTGTGTATAATGGGTACCCATGGTAGAAAGAAATGGTTTGTGTTCTCTTTTTGATAAACTCAGCACATCATCATGGCTCTATACATGAACTATGGTTCTAGTGATAAGATTGAGTATATGTCGTGAGAATCAACTCTGAACTTTTCGGGGCATGAGCACCAATCCTTAATCAAGTTGGAATGATTCTTTCCATATTGATCACACTCCTTCTTGCTAAAATTCTCTAGAAAACTGGCATTGTAAATGAAGTTTGATGCTGAAGACAATTTATACATCACCTTTATGTGTTCTAGTTGAAATGACCCAACAAATACCTTCTAAGAATTCAAAATAGTTCTAGTTGGGATATCCACATGATCTAGTGCCCATTTAATCATGTCATTGTAGGGTAAAAGACTCGGCCTTGTCGCTACCTTATGCATCTCTGCTTGAGAAATAGTCTTGTATTTGGTAGATAAGTCTTGATTTTCGTTGTCGCTTGAATCATTAGGGAAGTTTACCAACTCATACTATAGGATGTTGAATACATTCATCTAGGTTTTAACTGTGTTTATACTTCTAGGTGATGTGTCGAAGATAACCTCTGAACTCTGGTCTGAACTCCCATTAGTTGCTTTAGCTACTTTTCGTGGTGGCATGGTAGCAGTTATTAAAAACCTGTTATTTGTCACAGAAAACACACATGAATGAGTATCTCATTAAACAATCTCTACCAAAACATGAATGTCATTTAAAATGAAAATGTCTTTCTTTCCTTAGACGCCTCGACCTACATATACCTTCACTAACAATATGTTTAATTCTTTTAATAAAAATATTTGGGCATTAATGAAGGATCTTATTTGAAATCATTTCCCGAGGCTGGTCATTTAATAACATTAATGGTCAATTTTCATGATTGGAAAAGAAATTTGAAATCACCCGTATCGCAATCGACATAAACTCAATGGTAAAATAAAAATGTTTTATTTGTTAATAAATCGGGTTTATACGTTAATTAATTATGTTTACCTTAATCCATTTCGGGGTTTTGGTTCCCGGGTTCACCTATTTCAATTCAAGCTAAGATTCCTGAATCACGAAATCATAATTGATTAATTAATATTAATCATGTTTAACGTTTTAATTACTCATGATTAATTATGGGTTTCACGACTTGGAGTATTGAGATTTTAGGTTGTCGCTGGAGATAGGATTCCCGAGACACGAAGTTGCGATAACATTTATTTACGTTAATCATTATTAATTGTTTAATTAATATGGTTTAATTTAAGCTGGTTTTGCAATTTCGTATATCGGGACTTTGGTGAACGCTTGAGGCATGGATCCCTGAATCACGAAGTCACAATGTGATTAATTTGTATTAATTGCTTTTAATGCTTTAATTAACATGTCTTAAAACTCATCTCATTTTTGCGATTTCTCATGTCGGGAAATTGAGATTCATTACATGTTGGATTGTTAGGTCTGCGAAACCCTGAGACCCAACATTTATAAGATTGTCTTTAGTGATTTGACCTTTGAACTAGTGGGTGGCTCCATAACTTTTAAGCATTTAGGATCGTTGTATTAAATGGAATACCCCATCAATGGTGATATCCAAGTGCGTGTTTGTCTTTATTTAAACGAGAATTAAACTTATTTAAGTCTAAATCTTAGAAAAAATATAAGTTTCAACATAGGATCCATCTAGGGATCTCGTCTCCTTGCAGGATGAGAAGAACAATAGACAAAGTGACTTTATTGGGTAAATGGAGTCATTATTGCATTTTTTTGAAACACATACTGAAAGAGGGAACACAGAAAAACTTATGATTTCATCCTTATCTCTAAAAACTTTCAAAACTTAATCATTTACTGCTCTCGAGTTTAGTCTTATTAATGGATTCCTTTTCTTAAAACTGAATTTAGATTTTCTTAAGATAATCAAAACAACCTTAATCATTCTAGCAGGCTCTGTTCGATTTTGTTTGCATCAAGGTAAAGTAATTTCAGTGTTTTTAGTTAGGGAGTCCCGTGTTAGCTTAGAATGTAGATCTAGTCGAAAAGAGAACTAGTTACCAAAGTACATTATAATTCATGTATAAAATCCTTGCAGATATCATAGACATTGCTTCACTGCCAGCGAGCATGTTCAGTACCCTGGTGAAGTTATCTAATTTCCCATATTGAATTTCCTTTCACCACTTCAATTAGTAATTGTGCATTTAAATGGTGTGATTAGGGCAATCATTTAATGAATTTCCTTTCATCATCTCTTTTTTGGACTATATGGGGGCAATCATTTTATGAATTTCCTTTCACCACCTGTCTTATATTTTTAAAACATGAAGTGGTGGAAATCAATTTGTATACAATATACCGGGTATGATATCTACTGATAATTTAGCGATAAAGGTCTGTCAACTCACTTTGATTACTCTGGAATAATTTTCTTCTAACTTCAAGACATCTTTGCCTACCAGGAAGTTTTCGCGGGGATTTTTTATTTTCCAGGGACTTTCCTTGAGTGAAACTAATAAGTTTAAACCTGTTAGAAGGGCTAAGTGAGTCAGGATTAGCCTAGAGATACTTTTTGTTCTATTAAAGTCGGGGGAATCATAAGAACCTTTCACCTATTCTCGTTTTTTAAGATTTTTTTGTCGGTTTGCAAGGCTAATGTTACACCCTTTTTCCTCTATGAAGACCATGGGATGATATCAAGAATCACATGAACATAAAATTTTGAAAATGAGTGGGGGAACAAAATGAGGATTCAGATGTTCTGTTGTAAGTATGGTCACTCCTATGCAAACTTTATACTCAAAACTTGAAACTTTTTCTTTTAGGTCTTCTTATTGCTCATTTTTTATTACAAGTTTTATTTCCTTTTTTATTTTTTCCAGAGAAACTCTTGAAAATTAAAACGTAAATTTCATTCCTCTGGGTATAGATTAAGTGACGATATTTGTACATATGATACCTCTGTCATACTAAGTGATACTTATTTGAAAATTTAAATAGGGAAGAAGCTCATACCTTAGATTTAATCTTATATTTTCTACCAAGTACACTATTTATTTGTCACCTATTTCGAGAGAAAGTCAATATTCTGATATGTGAAGGTCGGTTCCTACAGTCTTTTGTCTCTTGGCTAATGACAAGTACCTTGCATAAAAATAATATGAAAAATGTTAGGAACTAACACAAACCAAAACTCTGTGTGTTACTTATTTTTGTATTTTCATTTTTTATGAAATCAACTAACTTGATTTTATTTACAGCGAAAGTAAAAACTTACCAAAAAGTGAAAAACTGTGAATCAAAATGAAGAAAAAAAACCGGTATGTACAGTGAGAGTTTGGAAAATGATTATTGCATAAAATGCTTTAGGTAACGCCTATTGATAGGGGCATTGAGGATTTTACCATCCAGTTTTTCTAACAAATATGAATTCTTCCCTTCAGAAGCTATGAATTTTAAAGGTCCACACAAGATATGGTTGAAGTTTATGTGCTTCCTTGAGTCCCCCTTTCTAGAATACCACTTTAAAACTAGGTCACTAGGGAGGAATTCTCTATCTTTAGCTTTTTGTTCAAACAAGGATTTCATGTTATCCTGGTACCTCTGAAATTTTTCATCCACTTCAGCCCTATTTTGATGGACTTCAATCAGTTGATTTATTCTTCTGGTGACATGATTTGGCTCTTCCCTTTTGTCTTGCTAAAGTTTCATTACAATCAGAGACAAGTTTGTGGGTAGTACCACGTCATTCCCATACATCATTTGAAAATGGGACATCCTGATTGATTTCTTGGTACCTATCTGATTCACCCACAAAGCATATTTCAAATGCACATGCCAAGATTTCTTATTTTCGTTCAACACTCTCTTAATTATGGTGATAAATCTCTTATTTGATGATTCAACTAATCCATTTCCTTGATGATAGTATGTTGTGGAATGTCCCAGTATAATATTGTATTTTTGGCAAAAACTGACCATCTCCATAGATTTAAATGCCTGGGCATTATCTATAACTATATCTCGAGGACAACCAAATCTGGATAAAATGTTTCCTCCAAGAAGTTTATCACCATTGAATTTGTAGCATTTCTGGTCAGAATGGCTTCTACCCATTTGGTGAAATAATCCATAGTGGTTAGGATCCAATTGTGTTGCACGCTAGAGTGGGGATTGATTTCATCGATAAAATCCAGCCCCCATTGTTGGAATGGGGCTTCTATTTTAACTGTACCAAAGGCAATGTGGGAAGCTGTTGCTTTCCTAAAAATAGTTGGTAGGGATTACAAGCTCTAACTTTAGCACTCATATCAATGAATAATTTAGGCCAATAATATCCTTCTCTCAAGATTTTATAGGTCATTTCTCTCCATGTGTGATGTCCTCCACACAATCCTTCATGAAATTCGTTTATAACTCTCTCTGTTTCAGATTCTACCAAACAACTCAGTAAAAATCCTAGAGGATCCTTCCAATATAATTGACTATCCATGATACAATATTTTAATGCGTGCAACTTTAACGTTCTAGCTTTAGAAGGAGTCATATCATCTGGGAACTGCAGATTTACAAGGTAAGATACTATATATTTATACCAAACTGAAAAAGAGAACTTTTCCTCAATTTGAGTTGTGGGTATCTGATCGTCGATTTCGTCTATGTCCAGAAATCCTTCACACTCTTGCAGGCTGTTTATTCCAAGTGCTCTGAAATTAGATTCGGATAATAACTTAGACAATACCTATCCTTTGATGAGATTTGTTTCTTTCACCTCCAGATCAAAGTCTTGAATTTTAGCAAGCCATCGTCCCCTCCTTCTGTCACTATCGGGTTGAACCAGTATATCTTTAACGGAACTGGTGGGTACATATGCAATTATTTTAGAATGTAGTACATAGGTCCTGAAATCCTTTAGGGATTTCACCATTGCATAGGCATGCTTTTGCATTATATTGTATCTTGAATCTGCATCTCTAAGGCTTTTACTCAAGAATTCTATTGGTTGTTCGAACCCTTCTTCGTTCTTCTGTAGGAGTACTGCAACAATTTTGTGTTCGGATGCGAATGAGAAAATTAAGAATTCTTTTAGATAATCTAGGCTTGCTAGCACCGAAACTTCACCTATGAACTTCTTGATGCATTCAAATGATGATTTTTCTTCGGTTGTCCATTTAAACTCGCTATCCTTCTTAAGCATATTTGTAATCAATTTCACAATTTCAACAAAGTTTGGGATAAATCATCTTAAAAAATTATTTTTTCTTAAGAATGACTGAATTTATTTTCTATTTCTAGGAATATTGATAATATCTATAGCTTCGACCCTTTTCTGATCGATTTTAATTCCATCTCAAGATACTATGTGGCCCAAGAGTTTACCTTCCTACATTGCAAAGTGAGATTTCTTGGGATTTAAAGATAAACCAAATTTGCGACATTTATCAAACTTTTGTTTGAGGTGTATTAGGTATTTTGCATCATATTTAGAAAATACAGTTGGATTGTCAAGATAAATGACAACAAACTTATCTCTTTCACCTGCCAAGGCAATATCCATAGCTCGTTGGAAAGTGGCACCTACATTCATCAAACCAAAAGACATTTTGTCATCCATAAAGTTCCCCCATGGGGTGGTGAATGTAGTTTTTTCTTTGTCATCCTCATGGACTGCAATTTGATTATAGCTAGAAAAGACATCATTCATGGACATTCTATTTTCCCCGACCACTTTTTTCAATACATGATCCATTTTAGGTAATGGATAATTATCTTTGAGGGATGATTTGTTTAGATTTATGAAATCTGTGTACAGTCTGATTTCACCGCTTTTCTTTCTGACCAGAACCAGGTTTGCTACCCACTCTGAATACCTCAATGGTACAATGATTTTAGCATCCAAAATATTCTTTAATTCCTTTTCTATCATAGGCAATAGTATGGGATTTATCTATCTGAGCGTTTGTGTGAACGTTTTAATGCCTTTCTTTAGAGGAATATTGTGTTCGATTACAGTGGTATCATAAGTCCTTAATTCATCATAAGACCAAGCAAAAACGTCTTTATATTGTTTGCATAACTCCTCATATTTTATTTTCATTTTAGGAGGGAGGTATTTAGATATTTTTACCATCGTAGGAGTCTCTTTAGTGCATATGTCACAATCTTCAACCTCTTCAGGATGAGGCTGCAAGGTAGACTTTAATGGAATGTCATCGTGATCAAACAATTTCTCCAAAGGAATTAGACCCTTAGGGATATGATTATTTTTTAACACTAACATGCAATGCTTTGTGATATTATCTTGGAACTCCTGAGGGTATTCCCCTTCCTGCATGATCCAAACAGGGTCATTTTGATTTTCTTGGTCAGTATGCATTTCAACAAAGTCATCCGCCATTTCTAGGAATTGTCTATTTTGTTCATCATTTTCGAACACCTACCAGTGTTATATATTGTTTGGTATTGAGGGTTTCTGCCTCATTTGTATGTGATACCTCAGTTGAAAATAGTAGGTGGTACAAACGTTGAGGTCGCTTTGGCTAATGAATCTGCCTGCTGATTTTCTGTTCTGGGAATGTAGTGAACATTAATCGATGAGAAATGTTTTTGAATCAGATCCTAGGCACAATTTTTGTAATACCACAACCTTGGGCGTTTGGCCTGGTACTACCAATTTATCTATTTTATGATTAATTACACATAACCATATGTTGTTTGTGGATCTTGATTATCTTCTTGATTCAGGGGTCCTTTCTTTCAGTCATGTTTATACCCCATGAAGTATTTACACCCCAGAAGTATGTACACTCTTCCATGCGGGGGAGTGCAAAGGGGGGGTACCCCCTTTGCGGGGTCCAGGGGGGCTACCCCCCTGGCGGGGGGGTCTGGGGCAAGTGGGCCGCCAATGGGGGTTCAACGGCGAAGCCCCTGAAGAAAAAATTGCCTTGTAAAAGTATATTGTAATTTCATTGTAAATCTGGACCATTCATTATAAGGTCATAGATCTAACGGTAGAGATTATGCTAGGGTTTTTTTCCCTAGAAGGCAACCCTCTTTTATGAGGGAAATGTATTGCGGCTATGGATGATGATGAATATTGTATTTTGAGAGAGGAGACTGTGAGAGAAATAAGAGGAAGTTACAATGGGTTTTGCTATAGGTTGTATCCTTTCATTTGATGGATAATAATAAAGGAAGGACCTAGCAATTTCTGTGGTGGACGTAGCCCACACTGG
Source organism: Picea glauca (assembly GCA_000966675.3). Taxonomy (NCBI): domain Eukaryota; kingdom Viridiplantae; phylum Streptophyta; class Pinopsida; order Pinales; family Pinaceae; genus Picea; species Picea glauca. The sequence goes on from JZKD02S1686058.1 coordinate 79,360, forward strand.
GTGAACCACGTAAATCTATGTCTCTCTTGTATTGTGTGTATTCTGTGTTTTTTTTCTGCATTTGTTTTATTTTATGGCTCTGAGGTCCTGTTTTTCTAACACCATAAACTTCCAGGTTTTTAATATTCAACTTCCTGTAGCCTCTAATCCTAAGACCAGGGCTTCATATTTGCACACATTATTGGTATAATCAATGTCACATCGTAACCTGTAAGAGAAAGGGATAATAAACTTGTTCTCGTGTGCCACAAAAAGCACTCCAGCTTGATCTCCTTCACAAGATGAAGCACCATCGAAACACATTTTCCAAACTCTAGTATTATATACATCTTTATTTGTTTTTTCTATTCTTTATTTTTCTGTACAATGTTTTTCTATACATTCATCTATATTGTCATATATCGATAAAATACAATTTCGTAAATCCTGATTTGCGACATAAACAGGGTAATTATTTGGGTTATGTGGATCACTTACTGTATATGCTAGCCTTGTTTCTCTATACAGGTGGGTTAATTGTCTGCCGAAGATCGGGATTGTAGTGAATGTCATGTCGAGTTGCAGAGATCCTCCAAGATTAGCGCCCAAAGACCTAGATAAAAGCATACCATACTTTGGAGAAATATCAGCAATAACCACATCCATCAGAGTACTTTTTACAGTAATCTGTGCAAGATTGACCACTAAATATTTAATCATATCCATACATTTAACTTTTCGCGAATCAAAAGAATACAAATCTTCATATGGTCAGGTAATTTCAAGGCCAAGTCTATTCATAATAGCTTTGGGAATCACATTGTGGGAAGCTCCAGAATCCAACATGCAATTATGGAGCAGATGATCATTCACAGATAACGTAATGTAAAAGGGAGCAACAGTATCTCTGGGACCTTCAAAATGTGGACCAAATATTATATTCGGTTTATCATCTTCTAAATTGATAACATCGGCCTGACTTTCAATATCTAAAAAAATTATCATTTTGGCAATTTGTTTTCTGTATGTAGGGTTTTTTACCAGTTCGACCAGAGGTACATGGATCTTGATCTTATTAATCTCATTTTCTATATTAAAATTTCTTGTTGTCTTATCAGCTTCTTTGGTTTGGATTTCTACCTCCCTTTTTTCAAATTTATTAGTATGTATTGCTTTCATTTCATCTATTTTTGTTTCTGCAGTCAGTGTTTCAGTCATGGGGATTTCCACTGTTCTTGTATTAGTAGCTAGTGTTTCTGCTGATTTTGTCTTGGTAGACTGTGTGTCAGCGGGTTTATTTTAACGGTCTTCCTTCAACAACTTTTGTAGCTACTTCGTCAACTTCCCCTCTCGACAAGATTTTCTTTGGTTGGGCAGTTGTCATATTTTTATTTCCAGGCCTCAAATTATACTTATGTTGTATCTTGGACATTATATTATCGACGATTCCTTGATAGGCAGAATCTTATGTGATATTTAGGCTATCATTATTATTAGACTGATATTCTACATTTAAAGACCTTTCATAATATTGTCTCGTCAGATGAGGTTGTTGGCAGTCATCGCCAAGATTATTCATATCTTCCTCTAACTCCTCAAATTGTTGTATGTCATCTCCTCCTATAAAATTTTCATTCTTAAATGGAGTCTGAATCTTTTGATCTTCATTTTTGATTGGTCTTTGTTGTATTTGGGAGTTAGGGTTCCTCCTGAAATATTTTCTAGCAAACTGATCTTCTTTAGATTGATCCAGTTCCATCTTTGATTTTTTTTTTATAATTCTTTAATTATTTTTTCCATATCATCCATATTATCTTCTGAGGACCTCCCAAATCCAGAGGGTCCTCCTTGTTCTCTAAATCATCTAGTCTCTCTATTTCCCATTTTGACTTTAGTTTTTAACTTTCTCGATGCCATCATATTTGACTCAATCTCTACAACATCGTCTTGCATTCTAGTGAGGTCAGCAACTCTCCTTTCTCTCAATAATAGAGTAAAATTGGGCTGAAAAGCCCCGATGAAAGTTACTTTTTCTATAGGTTGGGAAGGTTTAACCTCAGCTGGGATCTTGTTATATAATTTATTAAATATTTTTGTGAATTCAAGAATTGTTTTTGAATTTTTCTTTCTTAAAGCTCCAAATTCGATTAAATAATAAAGGTTATATTTTCTCTCTCCCCATTGCCTAAGAAAGGCACTTTCTAAATTGTCATATGATCCTATTGAACCTACCAACATTCCTTGGAACCAGGTTCTCACTTGTACTTTGAATGTTTGTACTAGGAGCCTTGAATAGACGTCTTCATGCTCGAGGCTGAGGATATCAATGAATTGATCAAAGACATTTATATGTTCAGTCGCGGTTGGGTCTCCCTCTCTTGTGAATTTTGGTAGATTTTTCATATAGCTTTCGGGTAAGTCGTGGAGGGAACTGGGAGGAACAAAGGAACATATCTAGCAGCTACTTTAGCCAATATCCTAAGAGGTGGGGGTGGCCCTTGACCACCTCCTCCTCCTCCCACACCATGTCCTTCTCAACCTCCACCACCTCTGGGAACACCTCCACCGACAACCATTGGTAATCTAGGGGATGTGTAATATACCATATATAAAAAGAATGCAGAACATAAATAAAATGCTAGAAATGGTAGAATAATAGTAATATAACCAACATAATCTCCACAATAACACACAAATGATATAAGAACAACAACATAAATAACACTTTGATTCAGAAAGCAATGTTCACGGGCCTCTTCGAGGGGGCAACCTCCAGTCGAGCAGTGCTCTGTTACAAGAATCTCCAAGCTAGGGTTTTCATACCCTCAACCCTTATTTATGCTAAATATGTCTATCAAGAGAAGAATCTAGAGGAAGATCCTTCTAGAAGTGGAAGTTTCTATTAGGTCTTCTTACATCTGCCTTATTCTATGTTATTGAAAGGCCTTATTAATATTGACCTTTATTACATTCGAATATATTTATTTACCTATGTGCGGGTTAGGACCCTAACATGTCCGCCCCCTTAAAAACAACGTTGTTCTCAAGGCTTGAGATGTGGAAACTGCTGCATAATGGTAGTTGGTTCCCAAGTGGCATCTGTTGGAGTTGTATCTTTCCACTGGACTAGCACTTCCTTGATGGTTCTCTGACGCAGGCGATGCTCACGCTGGTCCAAAAATTCTTCTGGTTGTAGCCAAATGGATCCTTCTTCAACTAACTTAGGAAGGTTGTCTTGAATTTGGCACCTAGTTCTAATCACCTTCTTTAAGCATGAAACATGAAAAACAGGATATAGCTTCGAATGACTGGGTAGAGCTAACTGATAGGCAACTTGTCCCACACACTTGAGAACTGTATAAGGACCATAAAATTTGGGTGCTAGCTTCTAACAATGCTCGGCATTGAGGGAAGTTTGCTTGTATGGTTGCAGTCACAGAAACACCTGATCCCCTTTTGCAAATTAATGTTCAGAGTGACCTTGATCTGTTTGTTACTTCAGGTGATTCTATGCCATGACCAAGTTCTATTTGAGGGTACGGAGAATATCCTCTCGAACTATATGTGTTTGGTAAACCACCTAGACCTTCGAGGTACCCGGTAAGTATGAGAGAACTAAAGGTGGCTTATGTCCATATACCACTTCAAAAGGAGTCATGCATGTAGCTGTATGGTAGGAAATGTTGTACCACCATTCAGCTAGGGGTAACCATTGAGCCCACTGATTTTTCTTTTCAGAGGCAAAACACCTCATATATGTTTCCAAACACTTGTTGACAACTTTTTTTTGACCATTAATCTGGGGATGATAAGCTATGATGAGATGCAATTGTGTGCCCTGTAGCTTGAACAATTCTTGCCAAAAATTGTTTGTGAAAGTTGGGTCATGATCAAAAACTAGAGTGTGGCATGCCATGAAGCTTGAAGACCTAGTCCATGAAGCTTTGATCCACCGTGGATGCAATAAATGGGTGTTGAAGAGCGCAGAAATGAGCATACTTGGAAAGGTGATACACAACCACCATTATGACTGACTTATTTCCCAATTTGGGTAAGCCGGTAATAAAGTCCATAGAGATATCCTTCCAAATAGTAGGTGCAATCAGAAGCGGTTGTAGTGTGCCCAGAGATTCGACTATTTCTCCCTTGTTGTGTTGACACACATCACATTCAACGACAAAATTATGGATGTCTTGTTTCATACCATCCTAGAAAAAAGAATGTTTGAACCTGTCATAGGTTTTGGTGAACCCGGAGTGCCCTGCTATGGGTGTAGCATGAAGCTCAGAAAGTATCGTGGATTTAAGCTTTGATTGTTTACTTAAATACAAATGAACTTTGTATCGAAGCTCATCCTGGAGCCAAGAGTACCCTGGGGGAGCTGAAGCATTGGTCTACAATTGTTGAATTAGATGTGAAATTTTGGGATCTTGTAGCCATTCCCGGTGAACAGTGTGGAGCCAATCTGGTACAATGAAGGAAAGAGAAATAAGGGATCCTTCTTCTTCGTATTTTTGAGACAGTGAATCTACCACCACATTGTCTTTTTATTTATTGTAAATGATCTCATAATCATATCCAAAGATCTTAGTCACACATTTCTATTACTCCGGGGAGGAAATGCATTGTTCCATAAAGTACTTGATGCTTTGATGGTCTATCTTAATTTGGAAACGTTACCCCAAGAGATAAGGGCACCACAGATCAACAACATGCAAAATAGCCAACATTTCCTTTTCATAGATGGGCTTGCCCAGATTCCTTTCATATAGTTTCTTGTTGTTGAAGGCCAAAGGTCAACCCTCTTTCATAAGGATAGCACCGATTCCTTTCCCTGAGGCATCACATTCCAACACAAAGGACTTTGTGAAATCAGGAAGGGCCAGAACCGGAGTGCTGCACATGGCCATCTTCAAGGTTTGGAAAGCTTGAGTAGAGATTGGAGTCCAAGTGAAAGAGTTCTTGTTGAGGAGAGCAGTGAGAGGTGTTGTAATATTTCCATAATTCTTAACAAACTTGTGATAATACCCTGTTAAGCCCATAAATCCACACAAGATTTTGAGAGTCTTTGGGTGCAGCCAGTCTTGCATAGCTTCAATTTTTTTTCAGATCCACCTTGATGCCATCCTTTCCAACCAGATGACCTAAGTATTCTACTTCTGAGGCACCAAAAGCACATTTAGACTGTTTCAGGAAAAGTTGGTGCTGAGAGAGTAGATGGAGAACTCGATCCACATGAGTAAGATGGTATGTCCAGGTTTTTCTATAGATGAGGATATCATCAAAGAAAACTAAGACAAAATGTCAGAGAAAGGGACGAAAGAAATGATTCATGAGGCGTTGGAAGGTGGAGGGGGCATTACACAAGTCAAAGGGCATGATCAAAAACTCATAGTGGCCCTCATGAGTTCGAAAGTCCATTTTGGGAATGTTTGCCTCTTTCATACGTATCAGGTGATAGCCCAAGAGAAGATCAATTTTAGTAAAGAATTGGGTGCCACTTAATTCATCTAGGAGGTCATCAATGGCAGGAATGGGAAATTTGTCTTTAATGGTCAGTTTGTTGAGGGCACAGAATTCAGGACACATTCTCCAAGAACCTTCTTTCTTCAGGACCATGACTACATGAGAAGAGTAAGGGATCATACTAGGGAGGATAACTCCTGCATTAAGGAGTTCCTGGACCATTTTCTCAATTTCATTTTTTTTGTGAAAAGGGGTGGCGATACAGACAGATATTGGGAGGAAGGATTCCAGGTACAAGGGGAATGGAATGATCATGAACACTGTAGGAAGGAGGGAGTCCTTGGGGAGTGGAAAATACCATTTGATGTTTATAAAGGAGGGCTTAGAGGTCTTGTGGCACCGGGGGTGTCTCTGTTTCTTGTATGGCATGGAGTTGGGCAATGACACCAGAATGACCTTTTTTGAGTAGCTTTTCCATGCGATGGGAACTAATGACCTAAGGTGAACCGGAAGTGATGCCATGGAATTTATATTGGTGGCCTTCCTGGTCAAATTGCATGGTTAATTCCTTAAAATCCATGAGAATGGGACCCAAAGTCCTTAGCCAGTCTTCACCCATCACAATGTCACAATCGCCCATGTCGATAGAAAATATATGGGATTTTAGGTGGTAGTCACCGATTTGGAGACACACATTTTCACAGTGCCCTCCACATTTCATGGAACCACCATTGGCAATCATGATTTGGAAATTGTTGATGGCATGAAGGTAGCAATGAGTTTCTTGGGAAATGTGATGATGAATAAAATTATGGGTGCTTCCACTATCAACTAGAATGATGACCTTCCAATGCTTGATGTAACCAATTAACTTGAGGGTTTGGGGGGCGGAGAATCCAGTGAGAGAATTGAGGGAAATGATTGGTTCCACTTCGGGAGGGTCTGAGGGAGGGGTTATGTTAGTGATTTTAGTTGACTCAGACACAAGGGAAGTTTTAACATCCTCTTCCGAAATATCCTCAGAGATGTCCATAAAAAGATTTTGTTCCTTACACTTGTGGCCCGAGAAATATTTGTCATCACAATTATAAAAAAGGCCTTTGAGTTGGCATTCATACATTTCATCCCTGGTCAATTTTTGGATCTTTAATGGGGTAGAGGGAGTAGTGGGATTTATGGGTTTAGGATGAGGGATAAAGGAGGGTTTATGGTTTTGAGAGGATACAACCTGTTGTTCTTCTTTATCTTTTCTAGTAGCCTCTACCCAACTCGAAGGTCGAGCCATGAGGACATGGGCCCGAATCTCATCCTTGAGGCCACTGATAAAACAATCTTGAAAGAAAGCATTAGTCATGCTCTCTGTTCGAAAAGCTAGGCTCTCAAAGGCAACTATAAAGTATTCTACTATTCCTGATTGTTTCAACTTTTTGAAATGGCCCAAATGGTTGGTGTCAATGTCAAAGTATTCATAAAGCTTAGTCACAAATTGGGTCCAAGCAATATACCCTTGACGGGAAGTTTTTCTCCATTGCCACCATTGACAACATTCTTCATATAGATGGAGAACACCATACCGAAGTTTGTCCAAGTCATCTGTAAAGACGTATAAAGAGAAATAATGTTCCATTTGAGTTACCCAACCAGTGGGGTCCGAGCCATCAAATTTGGTCACATCCACCTACGGAAGGCATAGGTCACGTTGAAAGTGATGGTGCTGAAAGGTATGGGAATGGGAGGAATGTTCACCTTCAGTCTTTGGAGGTGCGTCAGAGAAAGGGTCATCTATAGGGATCTTCAGTTTGGTGTAGAGTGATGCAAAGATAGATTCAAGCTCGGTGGTCAGTTCTTGTTTGACTCCTCCATTGAGGACTGCATGGTTGTATTTATGGTTGTATTGATGGGTGTATCGATGGAGGCAACATTGGAACTAAGTTGTTTCACTTCTTTTTGGGTCTCGAGGAGACCATATTGCAAGGTATTGAAGCAAGCATCCAGGTCTTGTCTACAGGTATGGGCCATGAGGATGGATGAACAGAAAAGGGGTGGGCAGTTTCAAAAATTTTACCTAAAAATGATATGGATGAATGTGATAAGGGAGAAGAGATGAATCCAATGGAATAGGTCTCAAATAATGGTGAAACAATTTCCAGAATTTATTTATTTATTTTACACCTACAGAGTTATACTATGGTCTGAAGAATATTACAATGATGAAATCCCCAAATGCTTAACCAGTAAAAAAAGTGTAGTGATTTGGCAACCCAAACACAATTGCGCGGAAACAGATCTTGTTTGTTTTAATTTGTTTATGTTTCTGTCCCCCAAGGGTTAGGTATTCAAGGGTTCTACAGATAAGGGTTTTTCCTGTGCTATAGCTCTATGATATATGTGCGGAGTCCAAAAATATTACTCAGCCCAATATCTCAGGGCACTAACTAAGGAGGATACACCGTACCCTTAGTCGTACTACCCGACTACCCAGGTACTAGAGAGTATCTTTCTAAGTGTTTTTCTTGGTGGAACTATAGCAGTCAAGTTGCCAATTAGTTTATCTAAAGAGGGCTTCAAGAAATCTAGGTTGATCTGTACACAGGTGTTGTCTGATGTGCTACCACTCGAAGGGGTACCAACGGGGGTTACAAGGGTGGCTAACAGATGTGCGCTTAAGAACCAGTTGTATCTCCTTCATTTATGAATCCCTCAACTATGGGTTTATGCGTGTAACGAAAGATCTCTGTGGCTTAAAGACTCTGGAATACGTCTCTACCCTGAAAAAAAATTCCCACAATTTCTGCCAAGGAAAGTGCTTTGATACCACTTGTAATATACTAGATATAAAAAGTATGCAGAACAGAAATAAAATGCTAGAAATGGCAGAATAACAGTAATATAACTAGCATAATCTCCACAATAACACATAAATGATATAAGAACAGCAATAGAAATAACACTTTGATTCAGAAAGAAATGTTCACGGGCCTCTTCGAGGGGGCAACCTCCAGTTGAGTAGCGCTCTATTACAATAATCTCCAAGCTAGGGTTTTCATACCCTCGACCCTTATTTATACTAAATATGTCTATCAAGAGAAGCATCTAGAGGAACATCCTTTTAGAAGCGGAAGCTTCTATTAGTTCTTCTTACATCTGCCTTATTCTATTTTATTGAAAGGCCTTATTAATATTGACCTTCATTACATCCGAATATATTGCTCTACCTATGTGTGGGTTAGGACCCTAATAGGATGAAACTTGGAGATTGTAGAGGGGGTTTTCAAAGATGTGTAGTGACCTTTAGGTTACTTCGGGATGACATGAAAGAGGTTTCGAGAACTAACTGTGAAGAGACAGAAAAACTGGAAAGTGGGGAAATGAGAGATGAGGACTAGGTTCTTCAGACTTGCAGGATATATAAACGGGAGAACCAGTGCAAGTCGAATCAAAGTGTAAGATATATTCTTCAATACTTTGAGAATTTGGGCTCTTTACTTCGGGAATTGGTGGAATATCAATCAAAGAAGGTATCGACATGATCCCTTTACCTTTATTAGAAAAGGGGGTAGTTGAATCGGTTTCGACCTTTATCACGGATAAAACCCATTTGGGGTTTACGATTTCGACTTCAATTCTATCAGTCAACGTTTCTCCGAAAAGGATTTGGGTAGAAACTTCTTGGGGAGTTAATGGTTCAAGTGGAACCTTAGCATTATAATGTGTGGTTTTAAGTTGGTAAAATTTACATGTGGACGCAATGGTTTGCTTATGTTATCCCCTTGGTTTTAAAAATTTTTCATGGTCGGAAAGAGGCTTGGTCTACCTATCATCAGAGTTTTGTCTAGTATTCCTTCGATCGAATGCCAGTTTATTAATTTTGGAGTCGCCAAGTGAAAAATAAAATTTAAGCCTTATAATGTATTCAATATTTGTTCACTATCAAAGAGAGAAACTTACAATTGTCATTCTCCTAGGGAAAAATAACTTCGTTTCTCCATCCTTGACAATGGCACCAAAAATATGTTGTTCTTGACTTTGTACGTAAGGCTCAAAGCACAATGTCAGGCATCAGGAAATGAGGAAAGTTTAAATGTTTTCTTTTTCTATCTCAATTATGTGAGAAAAATTCCTTAAAATGAATTAATATTATGACAACTCAGAGGTCATTTTTCGTGTCTAAGTTAAAATTGAAAATATTGGATGTAATGAGAGAAAAACATAAAGTTGTTAGACAAAGAAATTCATCTAATACATAATAATCTTACTATGTTACAGAAGAAGAGAATGGATAATGTAACCTCAAATGAAGCATAAAATGTAGCAATCTAATTAATTCACAGGTCTTGTATCTACTAACAATAAATACAGATGAAAAGTTATTTGTTATTAGATAATTGAATGAAATATAACCATAGTAGATGTTGTACTAAATTGCGATCAACCATTCATCAAGGAAATATATGAAAAGATGCTAGAATGTGGAAAGGCAGAAGAACACATAACTCAAATGAGCAGAGTTTTAATTCTGTGATTGTATTAATTCTCAATGAGGAGAGTTTTCTCGATTACAACTGGAAAGAAGCAACCCTTGTTTATTATTTCGAATATACATTTATAAAAAAGTTCTCAACCTCAAACGGTTGAAATTTCCCTATCTTTTAGGATAATTAAAATTTCAAAATATAGAAGTTGGAACACTTCACTTGCATTGTTCTTGATCTTCTCGTAATGATGGCATAGGCATTTTCCTTTTTTGTCTTCTAGCTCCGAAATAGATAATGTACACAGATTGTATCATTTCTTTCTAGAGGTACTACCTTTTCCCTGCTCATTACAGTTGATGCATCTACCCACAAATTGAGCTACCAACCTGGAATATTTTGTTAAGTTATTGGACTCAAAAATGTATAATTTCTTTTCCAGTTGAGGCAATCTCTCTTCTACTCGCCTATCCTCTGAAATAATGTATTGCAGTTGTAGATTAGGCTTCACTAGCCATCTATCTAGTTGATAAATATCAGCATGTTTTACCTGTGATATTTCAACTTGGGCTTCCTCCATATTTGTATTAATTTCAAGCTGATGTTTAGCTATATCAATGTGAACTAGTATTCTAGAACTATCCTCTTTATCAAAGCCTAATAATTCTCTATTAAGTGAACAAAAATCTTCTTCACAAGATTCTTTCACTTCCTTAGCAATTTTCCTACCTTTGGCTATGTTTGACTCCCAAGTCTTTAGTATAATATCACCTCAGGTTTGCTCTCAAATGGACAATCCAGAATCCATAGATCTTCTTTCTTTTGTTGATGATATAAATTCTTATTGGAAGGTAGTCTGGGAAACGATAGCCTCTCTCTCTCTTAAAAAAATATTACTTAATGCTTCATCCATCACCTGAGAATGATTTTGGATGAATTTTACTTTAGAGAGCAGTCTTTGTTGAGCTATTTCCAGTTTCTTTATCACTTCCAATGCTTGATCTTGAAACAATGCTATATCCACAACCCATTTCTCATTGGAACTGAGCTTGTCTTGTAATGGTTTTATTAAGTCATCTTGTTGGATAGTCCATCTTTCCCTCACTTGCACATTCTTGTGCATTTCATCAAGAGTGGACTTGAGAAGTTGGATTTCTTGCTTATCACTAGCTCTAGCTTGTTCAATCCCTTTAATGAATTCATCTCTGACATTCTTTTCTATAGTTCTTATTTGATTTTGCAATTGAATTATCACCTGATTGTTTTGCTCAAATTTTTCTTTCAGATTATCAACTAAGAATGGTTAGCTATTGTAAAAGCTCCCAAAGATCCTAATACCTCTGTAGCAAAGTCTTCTTCTTGCAAATTTTGTCCATCCTGTTAGCACTAGGAATCACCTTCCGATTGCATGGAAGGCAAGCCCGGTACCCATCAGGTTATATGTGAATGTATGAGTTTTTTAAAGGGTCAAATGGAAAAAGACTCAAAATGATAATGTTCCAACTCAGAAAACAAGGCTAGCATGCGCCAAAAATTAAGGTCTTGGGTAACTTCAATTAGTAATTGGGAGTAAGTATGAACAGAGGGAAGACTTGATTGAGAGGAATGTAGGGGATGATTTAAACATTAGGTCTACAAAAGACTAAGGAATAAAGTTTCTTAACACAAGATATTCTTGAACTCGGAAACTAAGGAAGCTAAATAAACATCATAATAATATAATGATCAAAAATCCACCATAACATCACCACAATCATTCATGTGAATCATTCAAGGCATGAACATTTAGCATCAAAAGAAAATAAGCTGATTTGTATTAGCCAAAAACTCTTAAGTCCAGTGCATAACTAGATCACAGTCACTTCATCAAAATATTACAGTTTAAGGGAGCCTTGCTCAACCATCCGAACCTACTAAATCATTTGATCTATCTATTTATAACAAAAGGGAGGCAACAAATGGAGGTACGAGCTGGCCTCCTTCCCTTGAAAATCTCTAGACATTTATTTGATCTAACAACTTAGTTAATAACCTATGCTATAAAATATGAAAATGTTGGTAACTAATCCAACGAATCTTCAATATGAATCAATTCCTTCTTGTTGTGTAGCTCCTTGTTCTCCATCTGTCTTTCAAAAATAATGTGGTTGTCCTCATTATGCCAGTTGTTGTTTCTACAATCTTCTCCATCATCAGCTATCCAAAAATTTGTTAGCTTAGCCCTCTTGAATCCCTGGTGTCTATTGGTATCTTCTTTAGGTAGCAGTCTGAGTAGCGTACTTCACAACTGGACAAGTAGAAAAGGTAGCGTAGCACCATTATGATGTGTATGTGTGAAAGAATTTGTTCTCTGTGAAATATTAGGTAGCGAAATTACGTAGCACCACTGTGTTTCGTATCTGTGCAAACTTTTTTCTCTGCCAGATATTGGGTAGAAAATTTACGTAGCGCCATTGTGCATCTGTGTGCAAATTTTAGGTAGCACTATAAAAAAAGCAGCACCTCCAATCTTGAACATGTGCATAGCAAGTAGTGGCCTTGCATAATGTCAAACCCATTATACTTAGGTGACTTGGCATCACTGAAGGTAGTGCATTTCACCACTGAGGGAGTTATCACTTTGCAAAAGCCCAAAAATCTGATAATTAAATGCTTAGAAGCCTATATATGTGGAAGAGGTAATATTTGAATAACCGTTTACCCTCTCAAAAAGAAAACATCCTAAAAAATGGGTCTCACCTTTCATCAACAATTTTGTTACCTTGACACTTAACCTGACACTCTTTCTTGTAGAAGGAGGATCTTCATTTGGAAAAACAAACTTTTTCTTCTTAGAAATAATAGGCTTCTTATTTTTAGCAATAACAGACTTCTTGACTAGGGCTATGCTCTCCTTGACTGTTGATGTCTCTTTCTCAATAGAAGCTTCAACCAATACCTGCAAATTTCTCTGAGCTACTTCACCTTTAAAATGCTACAACTTTGCCTTGAGTTTCCTGTTATGGGATTGAAAACCTCTATTTTTCCTATAGAGGTTTTGGAGCTTCCTATGAAGGGGATGGTCCTTTCTTAAACCTTGCCAGGTCAATGGTATGACTATAGCCATACATGAGCTCTTTCATTTTCAACTTGTCATACATGGCCTCTATTTTCAACTGAGACACCTCTTTTCTTGCATCCCTAAGTTGCCTGATAAGTCTTTTGAAGGTCTGACTGTTAGGTGGAGCAGTGACATGCATAGTGTCAATATGTTTTTTCTCAGTCTCCTCTTCCATCTGCAAAGGAATTTCCTTGTCTACTTCATTAGGATTCTTGGTGGATTTTCCTTTATCTTTCTTCTTTTGCACAGGGGTTTCCTCTTTTCTTTCCACAGGCTTTCCAATACCTTTACCCTTCTTTTTTGTATAGGGATTTCTAGTAGAGACTGTTCTTTAGCAACTCCCTTAGGAATTGATGATCTTGTGAAAGGTCTTCCACCCTTGGTATTGACTGCTAGAGGAGAAGAGGGGAAGTGTAGCTTCTTCCATTTCTTGGATGTAATTTGGTAGAAGAAGGAACCTCTTCTAACGCTGGTGGAGGAGGTGGTGAAAAATCTCTCTGTGGGGAAGGACATGCTTCCTCCTCAGCTCCTGTGACCTCCTTTCTGACCTCTAAAAATTGAACATGGGCTCTACCCTTTCTCTTCCTACTAGTCCTTGATTTAACAACACCGGTGGGTGATAAAAGACTTGTGTTCTATAATTGAGGAGTAGATACTAGATCCAACTTGAAGTGAGAAGTAACAACAAAATACTCCCATGAAATCTCTTTATTACCCAATTCCTGAGAGATTAGTATTTTGATCAATCCAGAGTGGAAAAGGCTAGAATCCACATCCTTAGATTTGGATTGAATCCTTTCTAACATCTTACCTATTCTCCTTAAAAAATAATAGGGGATATTCATTTCAACTTTACCAGTAAAATGAATCAAAAGTATTATATGGTACTGGTACAATGTGTTAAATCTCCCTTCACATGTAAAATATCTCTAGATGATCTTCAATATACTATCAAATTGTTCAATCAATTGACTCCTTGGCACTTTTTTAGACAAATTAATGGGTTTATGTTCAAGTTTAAAGACATCTTTAGCATAGGCTGAACTCAAAGCCATGGCGTCGAACCACTTTTAACCTGTAATAGGGATTCCTGTTGTAGCTGCTATAGAGGCTTCAGTCACCTCAAATTCCAAATCCCCAACCTTGGTTCTCCTGCAATCAAAATGTAATGCAAACTGTCTTGTTACCTCTGGATGGACTCTCTGCATATTCTGGAAAAAAGAGAGGCAACCCACTCTTTGAAAAACCTCTATTTCCATAGGCTCTATATCAAAAATATGTATGTCCACAGGTTTTTTCCTAACCACCTTGCCCCCTTTGTGTGTCTTCTTAGATTGAGGAGTCTCCATGGCTTAGAATGAGAGATTTTAAATACTTATGGGATAGTAATAACCACAAAGACTTAAAATCATGCTTCAAATGTACAAGGATGACCTTTTAAAACAGACTGGTGCTAGTAAGCCAAGCTTGACTGTGGGAATTACACCCTTAGATTTGAACAAGTATTTGTGAGTGTAGACAGTGAGGGGGTAATCCGTAACTGTCCCTTTGTAACTGAGTAAAAAAACTTAACTCCAAAGTGAATGGAAGCAGGGGAGACATAGAGGGGTTAAGCAACGCCTCTGGGTAGCGCGATGCGTATGCAGAGGATAGGCTATTTAGGTGATTGCAACCTCAATGGCTATGGAGGGTAGAAGTAATCATACCAATATATGAGCAATGGAGTTCACAAGTTTGAAAAGAGAGGAGACAAGGATGTGATGCGAAGATGAGTCCCATACCACTATACAAACTCGATAAACCAAAACCTGAGTGCTAATTCTTTGAGAAAATTAACATGCAGAGGAGGCAACACAGGATACCTGTGGAGTAAACACCTGTTGGAATATTTAGTGAAATATTAGGATGAAGTCACAATGATTTTGACCCTCGAGTCTTCCCCAGCATTAGATTTGGTCGCACTGTTGTTGCCTAGTCAAAACTATAAGTTTGAGTAGCGCAACTTTCCTTAAATTCAAATCATAAAATGTTATTAGGGATCGTAAATATGAGATCTTGGAGGTATCTTTAACTGACTCCTGGCACTGAAAAAAAGGAACATGACATCAGTCGTGGCAATCATGACTCATGGTGGAAGTATGATGAACGGGAAAAGTGCTACGGAACTGCCTGATCAGTGGGCAATGCTCCAATTTAAAAAATGATTGGACAGGTAAGGAAGGACATCAAGTCATGCCTATGAGGTCATGAGTGATTAGAAAGGTGTGTCACATCATTCTAGTCATGGGAGGGATCGATCGTAGTGACAAATCATGATGGGGACCAAAACAAAATAACACATGAACTAAAATGGTTCTAAGTCCAAAAATCAATTTGAGGATCAAACATGAGTTAAGACTCAAAACTTTATTTATCTAGGGGGTCCTAACAAACATAAACTTTAAAGGGGTTGAAACTTAAAAAATTAAAATCTAAGGCTTAAAAAGGATAAAAAATGAACTAAAAACCCAAGGCAATTTAGTGTAATAACATTGGCTCCACAGGGGATGGCATGCCCCCTGTGGGCTGCCAAGAATGAGTAGATTCAGTGCCTTAACCTAGGGCTATGGGGTCAGTTATTAAAACAAAAATAAAAAGAAAATGATATTTACAATGACATGAAGAGCCACTCAAGGATCAAGCAAAGTACGTTTTCAGGAAATGCCCATTGACAGGCCTACCAAAAATCTCTTCATTCTCCATATTCTACAACTTGAAAGTGTTATTAGAGAATACCTTAGAGATTTTGAAAGGATCGATCCATAAATCTTCAAATTTACTGTGCTTTCCCTTATCTTGATTAGGTGCACCCCACTTGAGCACCATATCACCTAACTGGAAATCCTCCTTGTTCACTTTCTTGTTGAAAGCCTTCTTGATCTTTAGTTGATGGTCACATGATTTGTCTACAAGTTGCTCCCAAGTCTGTTGCACTTCAACCAACTGTTGAATCGTTCTGATCATATGATCATGCTCCCCTTGGTAATCCTGGAATAAGTTTTCCATGGGTAGGGAAAGATAAGAAGGAAAAATTTCTTCAACTCCATACACTAGCTGGAAAGGGGAAAGTCCCAGGGACCTTTTTACCATCACTCTATTATCCCATAGAGAAAATTTGAGTTTTGAGTCCCATGCCTTTTTGTTATCCTCTAATTGCTTTTTAATGATCTTTATAATGATTTTGTTTGAGGATTATGTGAGCCCATTTCCCTGAGGGTAGTAAGGGGTAGAATGAATCAAAGTGATCCCAAACTGTTCACAGAAATGAATCAATGGTTCATCCTTGAAATATGCAGCATTATTAGTGATGCTTCTGTCAGGGCACCCAAACCTTGCCATGATGTCTTCAAGGAAACCAATGATCACTTTGTGGGAATCATTCCTTGTAGGGATAGCTTAAATCCATTTAGTAAAGTAATATTTAGTAGTAAATATCCATCTATGTTGACCACTGTAAGCGGGAAGAATTTCCCTAATAAAATCTAGGCCCCACTGTTGGAAAGGTCCTGAAGCTGTTGTAGGATTTAATGGCAAAGACATAATTTGTTGCTTTCCATAGAACTTATGACATTTAGCACAAGCTCTGATCTTAGCACAAACATCAGTGAACAAACTAGGCCAGAAGTACCTAGCCCTAAGGATCTTGTATGTCGTGGTTCTCCAATAATGATGCCCCCCACATAAACTGTCATGAAAATCAGACATAATCTTTTGGGCTTCTTGGGGGTCTAGGCATCTCAAAAGAAGTCCTAATGGATCCTTCCAATACAAAATTTTATCAACAAGGTAGTACTTTATTGATTTGAGTTTTAAGGCTCTCACCTTGTTCTTTTCCATACCTCTTGGAGGCTGTAAATTTTGCAGAAAAAATATAATGTCCTTGTACCAGCTGCAATTTGCCAATACAAAGATGATTTGAGGACCTTTATCAGTTATCTCAGCCTGCTGATTTTCTGAACATGAGTGGATGAAATTCACCCCCAATGTTGAGCAATTTGATTCATCCAAGAGCTTGGCTAAACCTTGGCCTTTAACCAATTTGGTAGGCTTAATATCCAAATCAAATTCAAGTAATTTAGAAATCCACTTTCTCCTTTTTTCATCTATATCAGGTTGAATAAGAATTTCTTTTATAGCAGCTGATGGGACATAGGCAATAAATCTTGAATGCAGGAAATAAAATATGAAGGACTTAAGAGCTTTAACCAATTCATAGGTTTTATTATCCATGATGTCATATTTTAATTCAACATCTCTCAATGCCCTGACAAAAAAGGCAATGAGCTGCTCTAAGCCTTCAATGTTTTTTTGCAATAAGATTGCTGCTACTATATCAAAAGAGGCAAAAGAAAAAATAAGAAAGTCCTTGGAGTACTCTAAGATGATAAGAACCAGGGCTTTAGTCAAGGATTTATTTATCTAATCAAAAGAATCACAGGACTCAGTAGTCCATTTGATTTCACTACCCTTCTTGAGCATGGTTGTGATATGCTTCACCAACTCAACAAAATTTGACACAAATCTTCTCAAAAAATTAATTTTTCCCATAAAAGATTGAACCTCTTTTTTGGATCTAGGAAGTGACAATGTTTGTATAGCTTCAACACTGTTTGAATCAATCCTTACCCCTTCAACTGACACGATATGCCCCTATAATTTTCCTTCTTTCATGGCAAGCAATGATTTTTTCTGATTCAAAGGGAGGCCGAATTTTCTGCATTTCAAGAAATCCTTTCTTAAGTGATTACAACGTCCTTTATCAGATTGAGAGTACACTGCTATGTCATCTAAATAGATAAAAAAAAAATTATCCTTCTCTCCGATAAATTCTATTTCCATAGCTCCCTGAAAAGTTTCCCTTGCGTTCATCAAACCAAAGGGCATCTTGGCGTACATAAATGTACCCCAAGGAGTGGTAAAATCCATCTTCTATCTATATTCTAGAAAAACAAAGACCTGATTGTACCCCGAAAAACCATCAACCATGGACATCTTGGCTGCTCCTGTCACCTTCTGTAGTATTTTCTCCATCTTGGACAAAGGGTAATTATCCTTTTTTGAGCTTCTGTTCAGATTTCGAAAATCAACACAAAGTCTGATTTCTTCATTTTTTTTCTTACTGGGATCAAATTGGCCACCCATTCAGAATACCTCAAAGGAATGATAATTTTTGCATCTAAAATCTTTCTCCATGACATGAAACAACATAGGATTGATTTGCCTCAACGTTTTCCTAAAGGGTTTGGTGTCTTCTTTTAATGGGATCCTGTTCTCTATAATGCTTGTGTCATAAGTTCTGAGATCTTCATAAGTCCAAGCAAATACATCAGCAAATTCCTTCAACAACTTAGTATATTTTTCCCTCTTCTCTTCTGATAGGCTACTTGAAAATTTGACATATTTTAGACTCTCTTTAGTACCCAAATTGCACTGAGATATATCAACATCATCAGTCGATACCTTTCCTTTCATTGCCACATCATTCCTGTCAAATAATCTTTACAAAGGAACTAGTCCTTTTGGAATATTATCTCTAGGTAGCTGGACAATATGATGATTAGCAATTTTATTGTGGAAAACATCAGCATGAGGAGTAATTTCTGAATCATGATCTTGATGAATGTGTAATGCAGAAAACTCATCAACAATATCAAGGAAATTTTTAAGTTCTAAATCATCTTCTAACACCTTCCAATATTTCACATTGTCTAGTATAGAAGTTTTGTACTTGACTTCTACATCATACTTGATTTTGGGTGGTATAGGAATTATGAAGTTTCTTTCTCATACAGCCAAAGAATTAGCCATGGTATTATCTTCTCTAGGAATAAATGATATGTTGAAAGCAGAGAAAAAATTGTCTACCAAGTCCCATCATTTCTGTAAGATGTAAGCCTAGGGAGATTTGTTTGATAAATATTTTTAATTTGATGGACTATTAATTTAGCATCCCCAAATACTGATAGCTCTTCCATCCCCATGTCGTTAGCATCCCTCAACCCCAAGACAAGGGCTTCATACTCTAGCACATTATTAGTAGTCTCAAATTCTAGTTTATATGACAAAGATATAGTTTCTTGAGTTGGTAAAACAAAGACCACCCGAGCACCAACATCTTCCTTAGAAGAGGCTCCATCAAATAGAATCTTCTAGATAGAATTGGTTATAAGAGGCTCCTCAGAAAAGGTAACAGACTGTTTTCTAATTTCTAAAGGGGTTTCAGGAGCATCAGTGAGCTACAAAATTATAGATCCCATATCTGTATCAAAAGAAAAAACAGGGTGATTTGTGGGGTTTGCTTCATCACTAATGATGTAAGCCAATTGAACTTTCCTATAAAGTATTATATTCTCTCCCTAAAAAATGGGAATAATAGCATAAGAGAGATCCCTCTGCAAGGTTCCACCAAGTCTTTTTATCCAGGATCTTGACAAGACCATACCAAACTTGGGGGGAACATCAACAACTACGATATCCATACGTATACTTTTCATGGGAAACTGAAATAAAGTCACCACCATATCCTTAATTACTCAAAGACACTTCACTTTTCTGGAGTCAAAAGAATATAATTCATGGTAAGTCTTTGTGATTTCTAACCCAAGTTCATCCATAACAGATTTTGGCATAAGATTATGGGATTCTGCTGGATTCATGAGACAATTATGCAACACCTTATCATGTATATTTAGTGAGGTATAGAAATGTGGGGATGAATCATCTCTATCTTCTATCAAAAGGACCTAAAATCACTTATGTTTTTTCTTCTTGCAGATTTATTGAATCAGTGGCATTTGGAGATGATTCGGGTTGTAGCATTTTGGATGAATTTTTTTAAATTCTTCATTTTTTATCAATTCCAAAAAAGGTATAGGGATATTTATTTTTTGTATCTCATTCTCAAAACTTAAAGAAGAAGAAGGTTTCAAGATCGATTTGGTTTCAGGAAAAGTTTCTGATCAGAACTTATGGGATTTGAGAGTCGTTTTCCATAATGCTCACTATCATAGCCTTAGAAAAATCTTCTCTTTGAGCAAGCTGATTAGGGGGATCTGTTTTTTCTTCATTCTTCTTAGATCTCAGATTGTATCTACTAGAATTTTCATTTTCTTTCTCTCCCTTACTTAATTCATTTATTTGAATATCCATTAAAGATTTCTCATAAGAGGATTGAGTCAAGTGTGGGGATGGGGATGTGTCACCTAAGCAGTGAATCTCAATATCAGCTTCTACCTCCTTTTCTTCTTCATCAACAACAAAATTATTTTGCAAAGGAGCTTGCACCCTCTGATCATATCTCTCTTTGTTTCTGGGAAAGATTTGGGGAGTATTATTTGGTCTTCTAAAGTTACCTCTGTTATCATTGTTTTGAGCATTTCTATATGTTTGTTTCCCTTCTGATTTTAATTTCTCAATCTTAGTAGAAAGAGATTTTACTAATTTGGTCAGCTCATCTACTTGAGAATGGACAAGAGAGGAATCAAAAGTTGAATCTTTAGCTCTATTTTTTCTCCTATCCCTATCAGATTCCCCCGTGAGCTTATCTAATGCCACTATATTGGATTCTACCTCCAAGGCAACATCTTGCATATGAACTAAGGAAGGTGATCTTCTTTCTCTCAATAGGAGGTAGAATTCAGGGTCAAATGCACTGACATAAGTTATTTTTGCAGAGGTTTCAGTGGGTTTTATATCATCAGGGATCTTGTTGTACATTTTGTTAAATATTTAAGAAAATTCGGAGACAGACTCTCCTTCTTTCCTTTGTAGGGATCCGAATTCGGTGATGTAGTACAAAAAGTCATTTTTGTCCCTCTAATGCCTCAAGAAGGCTTCATCCAATGCTTCAATACCAATAATGGATCTAGGGGCCAGACCCTTAAACCACTTCCTAGCCTCACCAAAAAGGATTTGGAAAAAAACCCTCATCCAAACATCTTCATTTTCAATGTTTTTGTTATCTTCATAGCTGTAGAAAGCAAGAAGATGTTCCTCAGTTGTTATATGTTCTTATTCCGTAAACTTGGGCATGTATTTCAAGTAATCTCTAGGAGGGAGAGAATTGATTGGATGACGTAAGACTAGAGGAGTCTATCTTGTATCCACTATGGAATCCATCCTATTTGTAGGGGGTTTAACAACTGCCATTTGATTTTGGAATCTTGGTGAACAAGGAGGAGAAGGAGACTTGACTATGTGTAGATTTGGAGAAGCAGAAAAATATGCAAGGGGGGCTTAAATTTTCACAGTAGAAGGATGATTCCTGGAATAGATGGGAAGGTCTGTAAAGGGGATGAAGTTTCCACTTCTTTGGCAGCAACATTTTTAACATAAAGAGGAGTGGATGAATCTAAAGTGGGGAAATCTTCAAAATTATCAAGACTGAAACACTTTTCAATGTCAGGGGAAGAGAATATGTCAATGTTTTATTCTTTCAATTCAGTTTCAAAGAAAGTGTATTCAACATGAAACTCTTCAAAATCAATTTTCTTAGATACTTTGGCAGAAGGTAAAGAAAGCTTACTTGATAAAACAACTGAAGTATCATGAGTGCAATTAGGCAACTGACCAGAAGCACTTGTAGTAGAAGCAGAAAAACGTTTTAGAGAATATTTTCCCTTATTGATTATTTTCTTTGGGTTAGCCTCAGATGGAACCAAACGTAGATGTGGATTTGATCTTATATGTCTGCCTTTAGGTTCCAGAGCTGAAACAATGGAGTCGCCAGGTGCAATCTACAATCTTCAAGATACTGAGTTCTAATGCAACTTTAGGACTAGTATACTGTGTCGTTTAATCCTAGGGGAAAGTATTCAAATCTTTCCCCGACAATGACGCCAAGAATGTTAGCACTAGGAGTCACCTTCAGATTGTATGGAAGGCAAGCTCAGTACCCATCAATTTATATGTGAATGTAAGAGTGTTTTAAAGGGTCAAATGGAAAAAGACTCAAAATGATAATGTTCCAACTCAGAAAATAGGGCTACCACGCACCAACAATCAAGGTCTTGGACAACTTCAATTAGTAATTGGGAGTAAGTATGAATAGAGGGAAGACTTGATTGAGAGAAATGTAGGGGATTTTGTAAACATCATATCTACAAAATCCTAAGGAAGAAAGTTTCTTAACATAAGATATTCTTGAAATTAGAAACTAAGGAAGCTAAATACGCATCATGATAATATAATGATCAAACATCCAGCATAAAATCACCAAAATCATTCATGTGAATCATTCAAAGAATAAACATTTAGCATAAGAAGCAAATAAGTTGAAAGAGAAGCTCATTTATATTAGCCAAAAAATCTTAAGTCCAGTACATAACTAGATCTCAGTCACTTCATCAAAATATTACAGTCTAAGGGAGCCTTACTCAACCATCTGAACCTACTAAATGATTTGATATATCTATTTATAACAAAATGGAGGCAACAACTAGAGGTATGAGTTGGCCTCCTTCCCTTGAAAATATCTAGACATTTATTTTATCTAACAACTTAGTTAACAAGCTATGTTATAAAATAGGAAAATGTTGGTGACTAATCCAACCAATCTTCAAGATGACTTGATTCCTTCTTGCTGCTCAGATCCTTGTTTTCCATCTATCTTTAAAAAATCATGTGGTTTTCCTCATGATTCCAGTTGTTGTTTCTACAATCTTCTCCATCATCATCTATCCAAAAAGTTGTTAGCTTATCCCTCCTGAATCCTTGGTGTATGTTGGTAGCTTCTTTAGGTAGCAGTATAAATAGCGTAATTCACAACTGGACAAGTAGAAAAGGTAGTGCATTTAGGTAGCGCCATTGTGCTGTGTATGTGTGAAAACCTTTTTTCTCTGTGAAATATTACATGGTACCACTGCGTTGCATATCTGTCCAAAATTTGTTCTCTACCAGATATTGGGTAGCGAATTTGTGTAGCGGCACTATGTGTTTGTGTGCCAAGTTTAGGTAGCGCTATAAAAAACGCATCACCTCCAATCTTGAACATGTGCAGAGAAAGTAGTGGCCTTGCATAATGTCAAACCCATTATACTTAGGTGACTTGGCAACACTTAAGGTAGTGCGTTTCACCAGTGAGGGAGTTAGCACTTTGCAAAAGCCCAAAACTCTGATAATTAAATGCTTAGAATCATGTATAGGTGGTAGAGGTAATATTTGAATAAAAATTTACCCTCTCAAAAAGGAAACGTCCTAAAAAATAGGGCTCACCTTTCATCAACTATTTTGTTACCTTGACACTTAACCTCACACTCTTTCTTGTAGAAGGAAGATCTTCATTTGGCACAGTAGAATTTTTCTTGTTAGCAATAATAGGTTTCTTATCTTTAGCAATGACAGACTTCTTGACTGTGGCTATGATCTCCTTGACTATTGATGTCTCTTTCTCAATAGCAGCTTCAATAACTAACTACAAGTTTCTCTGAGCTACATCATCTTGAAAATGCTACAACTCTGCCTTGAGTTTCCTATTTTGGGATTGAAAACCTCTATTCTACCTATAGAGGTTTTGGAGCTACCTATAAAGGGGTTGGGCCTTTCTTGCTACAAACCTTGCCAGGTCAAGGGTATGACTATAGCCATCCATGAGATCTTTCATTTTCACCTTGTCAGACGTGGCCTCTGTTTTCAACTAAGCCACCTCTTTTCTTGCATTTTGAAGTTGCCTAATAAGTCTTTTGAAGGTGTGACTATCAGGTGGAGCAGTGACATGTAGAGCCTCAATAGGTTTTTTATCTATCTTCTCTTCCATCTGCATAGGAATTTCCTTGTATACTTCATCAGGCTTCTTGGTGGCTTTGATTTTATCTTTCTTATTTTTCACAAGGGCTTCCTCTTTTCTTTCCATAGGCTTTCCAATGCCTTTTCCCTTCTTCTTTTGTACAGGGATTTTTGGTAGAGACTGTTCTTAAAAAAAAACCTTAGGAATTGATGATCTTGTGAAAGGTCTTCTTCCCTTGGTATTGATTGTTGGAGGAGAAGAGGGGAAGTGTAGCTTCTTCCCTTTCTTGGATATAATTTTGGTAGAAGAAGGAACTTCTTCTAACCCCAGTGGAGGAGCTGGTGAAAAATATCTTTGTGGGGAAGGACATGCTTCCTCCTCAGCTACTGTGACCTACTTGCTGACCTTTGAAACTTGAACATGGGCTTTTCCCTTTCTCTTCCTACTGGTCCCTGCTTTAACAACACTAGTGGGTGATAAAATATTTGCATTATGTGATTGAGGGGTATATGGTAAATCCAACTTGAAGTGAGAAGTAACAACAAAATGATCCCATGGAATCTCTTTCTTACCCAATTCCTCAGAGACTAGCATTCTGATCAATCCAAAGTGGAAAAGGATAGAATCCACATCCTTAGATTTGGATTGAATCTTGTATGACATCTTACCTATGCTTCTTAACAAATAATAGGGGATATTCATTTCAACTTTACTAGTAAACACCTGTTGGAATATTCAACAAAATATTAGGATGAAGTCACGATCATTTCGACCCCTAAGTATTCCCTAACATTACATTTGGTTGCACTGCTGTCACCTGGTCAGAACTATGAGTTTGAGCAGTGCAACATTCTTGAAATTCAAATCATAAACCATTATTAGGGCTTGTAAATATGAGATCTTGGAGGTTTCTTTAATCAACTCCTGGCACTGAAAACAAGGAACATGACATTTGTCATGGAAATCATGACTCGTCATGGAAGTATGATGAACGAGAAAGGCGCTACGGGACTGCCGGATGAGTGGGAAGAGCTCCAATTTAAAAAATGATTGGACAGGTAAGCAAGGATAGAAAGACATGCCTACGAAGTCATGAGTGAGGATAAAGGTGTTTCACATCATTCTAGTCATGGGAGGGATCGATCATAGTGACAAATCATGAAGGGGACCAAAAAAAAAAAACACATGAACTGAAATGGTTCTAAGTCCAAAAATCAATTTGAGGATCAAAGATGAGTTAAGACTCAAAAAATTATTTATCTAGGGGGTCCTAACAAACATAAACTTTAAAGGGGATGAAACTTAAAAAATTAAAATCTAAGGCTTAAAAAGGATAAAAAACAAACTAAAAACCCAAGGCAATTTAGTGTGATAACATTGGCTCCACATGGAATGGCATGCCCTCTGCGAGCTGCCAAGAATGAGTAGATCCATTGCCTTATCCTAGGGCTATGGGGTCAGTTATTGAAACAAAAATAAAAATAAAATGATATTTACAATGACATGAAGAGCCACTCAAGGCTCAAGCGAAGAATTTTTTCAGGAAATGCCCATTGACAGTGCTACCAAAAACCTCTTCGTTCTCCATATTCTGCAACTTAAAAGTGTTATTAGAGAATGCCTCATAGATTTTGAAAGGACCGATCCATAAAGCTTTAAATTTACCATGCTTTCCCTTACCTTGATTAGGTGCATCCCACTTGAGCACCAGATCACCCAATTGAAAATTCTGCTTGTTCTCTTTCTTGTCAAAATCCTGCTTGATCTTCAGTTGATGGTCATATGATTTTTCTACAAGATACTCTTGAGTCTGTTGCACTTCAACCGGGTGCTGAATCCTTTTGATCATATGATGAGGCTTCCCTTGGTAATATTGGAAGAGTTTTTCCACAGGTAAGGCAAGCTAAGAAGGAAACATTTCTTCAACTCCATACACCAGCTGGAAAGGGGAAAGTCCCAGGGACCCTTTTACCATCACTCTGTCATCCCATAAACAAAATTTGAGTTTTGAGTCCCATGCCTTTTTGTTATACTCTAACAAATTTTTAATGATATTTTTAATTCTTTTGTTTGAGGATTATGTGAGCCCATTTTCCTGAGGGTAGTAAGGGGTAGAATGAATCAAAGTGATCCCAAGATGTTCACATAACTGAATCAGTGTTTGAACGCTGAAAGACATAGCATTATCAGTGACGATTCTGTCAAGGCACCCAAATCTTTCCATGATGTCTTGAAGGAAACCAATGATCACTTTGTGGGAAGCATTCCTTATAGGGATAGCTTCAATCGATTTAGTAAATTAATATGTAGCAGTTAAGATCCATCTATGTTGACAAATGGAAGTGGGATGAATTTCCCCAATAAAATCTAGGCCCCACTGCTGGAAATGTCCTAAAGATGCCACAGGATTTAATGGAAAATACTTAAGCTATTGTTTTCCATAGAAGTTCTGACATTTAGCACAGGCTCTGATCTTACAACAAAATCAGAGAAAAAACTAGGCCAGAAGTACCCAACCGTGAGGATCTTGTATGTTGTGGTTCTCTAATAATGATTCCCCCCACATAAACTATCATGAAAATCAGACATAATCTTTTGGGCTTCTTGGGGGTCTAGGCATCTCAAAATCACTCCTAATGGATCATTCCAATAAAAAATTTGATCAACAAGGAAGTACTTTATTGATTTGATACCACTTGTTCTTTTC
Source organism: Picea glauca (assembly GCA_000966675.3). NCBI lineage: Eukaryota > Viridiplantae > Streptophyta > Pinopsida > Pinales > Pinaceae > Picea > Picea glauca. The sequence goes on from JZKD02S1686058.1 coordinate 105,846, forward strand.
CATACCACTTGGAGGTTGTAAGTTTTGCAGAAAAAATATAATGTCCTTGTACTAGCTACAAATTTTCAATGCAGAGATGATTTGAGGACCTTTATTAGTTATCTCAGCCTACTGATTTTGTGAACATGAGTGGATGAAATTCACCCCCAATGATGAGAAATTTGATTCAACCAAGAGCTGGGCTAAACCCTGTCCTTTAACCAATTTGGTAGGCTTAATCTCCAAGTCAAATTCAAGTAATTTAGTAATCCACTTGCTCCTTTTGCTGTCTATATCAGGTTGAATAAGAATTTTTTTTATAGCAACTCATGTGACATAGGCAATAACTCTTGAATGCAAAAAATAAACTTTGAAGGACTTAAGAGATTTAACCAATGCATAGGATTTCTTATCCATGATGTCATATTTTAATTCAGCATCTCTCAATGCCCTGCTAAAAAGGGCAATGGGTTTCTCTAAGCCTTTAGTGTTTTTTTGCAATAGGATTGTTGCTACTGTATCAAAGGAGGCAAAAGAAAAAATAAGAAATTCCTTGGAGTAGTCTAGGCTGACAAGAATCGGGGCTTCAGTTAAGGATTTATTTATTTGATCAAAATAATCACAGGACTCAGCATTCCATTTGATTTCACTACCCTTCCTGAGCATGGTTGTGATATGCTTAACCAAATCAGCAAAATTTGACACAAATCTTCTCAAAAAATTAATTCTTCCCAGAAAATATTGAACCTCTTTTTTGGATCTAGGAAGTGATAATGTTTTTATAGATTCAACCCTGCTAGAATCAATATGTACCCCTTCAGCTAAAATGATATGCCCCAATAATTTTCCTTCTTTCATGGAAAACAATGATTTTTTCGGATTCAAAGAGAGACCAATTTTTTTGCATTTCAAGAAAACCTTCCTTAGGTGATCGCAATGTTATTTATCAGACTGAGAGTACACTGTTATGTCATCTAAATAGATAAAAACAAAATTATCCTTCTCTCCGATAAATGCTATGTACATAGTGCACTGAAAAGTTTCCCCTGCGTTCATCAAACCAAAGGGCATATTGGCGTACATAAATGTACCCCAAGGAGTGGTAAAAGTCGTCTTCTCTCTATATTCTGGAAAAACAAAGACTTGATTATACCCAAAAAATCCATCAACCATGGACATCATGACTGCTCCTGTCACCTTCTATAGTATCTTCTCCATCTTAGGCAAAGGGTAGTTATCCTTTTTTGAGCTTCCGTTCAAATTTAAGAAATCAACAAAAAGTCTGATTTTTCCATTTTTTTTTCTTACTGGGACCAAATTGGCCACCCATCCAAAATACCTCAAAGGAATGATAATTTTTGTATCTATTTTTTTTTTACCTCTTTCTCCATGACAAGCAACAACATAGGATTGATTTGTCTCAACTTTTTCCTGAAGGGTTTGGTGTCTTCTTTTAATGGAATCCTATGCTCTATAATGATTGTGTCATACGTTCTAAGATCTTCATAAGTACAAGTGAATACATCAACAAATTACTTCAACAACTTAGTATATTCTTCCCTCCGCTCTTCTGATAGGTTGCTTGACAATTTGACATATTTCAGACTCTCTTCAGTACCCAAATTGCACTCAGTTATATCAGAATCATCAGTGGATACATTTCCTTTCACTACCACATCATTCCCGTCAAATAATATTTCCAAAGGAACTAATCCTTTTAGAATATGATTGCTAGGTAGCTGCACAATATGACGATTAGCAATTTTATTGAGGAAAACATTAGCATGAGGAGTAATTTTTGAATCATGATCCTGATCAATGTGTAATGCAAAAAACTCATCAATAGTCTCGAGGAAATTTTTAAGTTCTAAATCATCCTCGAACACCTTCCAATATTTTACATTGTCCGATATATAAGGCATGTACTTGACTTCTACATCATACTTGATTTTGGGTGGTATAGGATTTCTGAAGTTTCTTGCTGATATAGCCAAAGAATCAGCCATGGTATTCTCTTCTCTAGGAATAAATGATATGTTGAAAGAATAGAAAAAACTGTCTACCAAGTCCCATACTTCATTTCTGTAAGATCTAAGCCTTGGGTGCTTTGTTTGATAAAGATTTTTAATCTAATGGACTATTAATTTAGCATCCCCAAATACTGATAGTTCTTCTATCCCCATGTCCTTAGCATCCCTCAACCCCAAGACAAGGGCTTCATACTCTGCCACATTATTAGTAGTCTCAAATTCTAGTTTATATGACAAAGATATAGTTTCTTGAGTTGGTGAAACAAATACCACCCCAACACCAACACCTTCCTTATAAGAGGTTCCATCAAAGAACATCTTCCAGATAGAAGTGGTTAGAAGAGGCTCCTCAGAAAAGGTAACAGACTATTTTCTGATTTCTAGAGGGGTTTCAAGAGCATTAGTGAGCTACAAAATGCTAGATCCCAGATCTGTATCAAAATAAAAAACAAGGTTATTTGTGGGGTTTTCTTCATCACTAATGATGTAAGACAATTGATCTTTCATGTAAATTCTTCTATGTTCTCCCACAAAAACGTGAATAGTAGCATAAGAGAGATCCATCTGTAAGGTTCCCCCAAGTCTTTTTATCCAGGATATTGACAAGAGCATGTCAAACTTGGGTGGAACATCAGCAACTAGGATATCCATAAATATACTTTTCATGGGCAACTGAAATAAATTCACCACCATATCCGTAATGACTCCAAGACACTTCACTTTTATGGAGTCAAAAGAATATAAGTCATGGTAAGTCTTTGTGATTTCTAACCCAAGTTCATACATAACAAATTTTGGCATAAGATTGTGGGATGCCCTTGAATCCATGAGACAATTGTGCAACACCTTATCATGTATATTCAATGAGGTATAGAAAGGTGGGGATGAATCGTCTTTGTCTTCTATCAAAGGACCTAAAATTACTACTGATTTTTCATCTTGTAGATTTATTGAATCAATGGCATTTGGAGATGATTAAGGATGTATCATTTTGGATAGATATTTTTTAAATTCTTCATTTTTTATCAATTCCAAAAAAGGTATAGGGATCTTTATTTTTTGGATCTCATTCTCAAAACTGAAAGAAGAAGAAGGTTTCAAGATCTCTTTGGTTTCAAGAAAAGGATTTCTGATCAGAACTTGTGCGTTTGAGAGTCTTTTTCCTTACTTCTCACTATCACAGCTTTGGCAGAATCTTCTCTTTGAGCAAGATGATTAGGGGGATCTATTTTTTCTTCATTCTTCTTAGATCTCATATTATATCTAATAGCATTTTCTTTTTCTTTCTCTCCCTTAATTCATTTATTTGAATATCCATTAAAGATTTCTCATAAGAGGATTGAGTCAAGCGTGGGGTTGGGGATGTGCCACCTAAGTAGTGAATCCCAGGGTCAACTTCTACCTCCTCTTCTTCTTCATAAACAACCAAATTATTTTGCAAAGAATCTTGTACCCTCTGATCATCTCTCTCTCTGTTTCTAGGAAATATTTGGGGAGCATTATTTGGTCTCCTGAAGTTACCTCTATTATCATTGTTTTGAGCATTTCTATATGTCTTTTTTCCTTCTGATTTTAATTTCTCAATATCGGTAGAAAGATATTTTACTAATTTGGTTAGCTCATCTACTTGAGAATGGACAACAGAGGAATCATAAGTTGAATATTTAGCTCTGTTTTTCTCCTATCCCTATTAGATTTCCCCTTGAGCTTATCTGATGCCACTATATTGGATTCTACATCCAAGACAACATCTTGCATATGAAATAAGGAAGGTGATCTTCTTTCACTCAATAGGATCAGAATTCGGGGTCAAATGCACTAGCATAAGTTATTTTTGCAGATGTTTCAATGGGTTTTATCTCATCAGGGATCTTGTTGTACATTTTGTTAAATCTTTTAGAAAAGTCAGAGACAAACTCTCCTTCTTTCCTTTTTTGGGATCTGAATTCGGTGATGTAGTACAAAAAGTCCTTTGTGTCCCCCCAATGCCTCAATAAGTCTTCATCCAATTCTTCAATACTAGTAATGGATCTAGGGTCCAGACCCCTAAACCAATTCCTAGCCTCACCAAAAAGGCTTTGGATGAAAACCCTCATCCAAACATATTCATTTTCTATATTTTGGTTATCTGCATAGCTGTAGAAAGAAGCAAGATGTTCCTCAGTTGTTATATCTTCTTCTCCTATGAATTCAGGCATGTATTTCAATTAATCTCCAGGAGGGAGAGCATTGAATGGATGAGGTAAGACTAGAGGAGCATATATTGCAGCCACTATGGAATCTGACCTATTTGCAATGGTATTAACAATTGCTATTTTATTTTGGACTCTTGGTGAACAAGGAGGAGAAGGAGACTTGACTGTGTGTAGATTTGGAGAAGAAGAAAAATATGAAAGGGGGGTTTCAGTTTTCATAGTAGAAGGTTGATTCTTGGAAGAATATGGAAAGGTCTGTAAAGGGGATGAAGTTTCCACTTCTTTGGCAGCAAACATTTTAACAGAAAGAGGAGTGGCTGAACCTAAAGTGGGGAAATTTTCAAAACTATCAAGACTGAAACACTTTTCAATGTCAGGGGAAGATAATATGTCAATGCTTTTTTCTTTCAATTCATTTTCAAAGGAAGAGTATTCAATAGGAAACTCTTCAAAATCAAGTTTATTAGATACTTCAGTAGAAGGTAAATAAAGATTACTTGATAAAACAACTAGAGTATCAAGAGTGGAATCAGACAACTGACTAGAAGCACTTGTAGCAGCAACAATTTTTTTTTTTAGAGAAGATTTTGCCTTCTTGATTATTTTATCTAGGTCAGCCTCAGATGGAACCAAAGGTAGTTGTGGATTTGATCTCGTATGTCTTCCTTTAGGGTCTATAGATGAAACAATGGAGTCATTAGGTCCAAGCTGCAATCTTCAAGATATTGGGTTCTAATGCACCTTTAGGACTAGTATACTGTGTCGTTTAAACCTAAGGAAAATTCTTCAAGTCATTCCCCAACAATGATGCCAGGAATGTTATCACTAGGAATCACCTTCATATTTCATGGAAGGCAAGCCCAATACCCATCAGGTTATATGTGAATGTAAGAGTGTTTTAAAGGGTCAAATGGAAAAAGACTCAAAATGATAATGTTCCAACTCAAAAAATAGGGCTACCATGCACCAACAATCAAGGTCTTGGCTAACTTCAATCAGTAATTGGGAGAAAGTATGAATAGAGGGAAGAATTGATTGAGAGGAATGTAGGGGCTTCTGTAAACATCAGGTCTACAAAATCCTAAGGAAGAAAGTTTCTTAACACAAGATCTTCTTGAACTCAGAAAATAAGGAAGCTAAATAAACATCATGATAATATAATGATCCAAAATCCACCATGACATCGCCACAATCATTCATGTGAATAATTCAAATCATGAACATTTAGCATCAGAAGCAAATAAGTTGAAAGAGAACCTAATTTCTATTATCCAAAAAGTCTTAAGTACAGTACACAACTAGATCACAGTCACTTGATCAAATTCTTACAGTCTAAGAGAGCCTTTATCAACCATCTAAACTTACTAAAGAATTTGATCTATCTATTTATAGCAAAAGGGAGGAAACAACTGGAGGTACGAGACGCCCTCCTTCTCTTGAAAATATCTAGACATTTATTTGAGCTAACAACTTAGTTAACAACCTATGCTATAAAATAGGAAAATGTTGGTGACTAATCCAATAAATCTTCAAGATGACTTGATTCCTTCTTGCTGTGCAAATCCATGTTTTCCATCTGTCTTTCAAAATACATGTGGTTGTCCTCATGATTCCAGCTATTGTTTCTACAATCTTCTCCATCATCAGCTATCCAAAACTTTGTTAGCTTAGTCCTCATCAATCCCTGGTGTCTATTGGTAGTTTCTTTAGGTAGCAGTTTGAGTAGCATACTTCACAATTAGACAAGTAGAAAAGGTAGCGCATTTAGGTAGAGCTAATGTCCTGTGTATGTGTGCAAACCTTTGTTCTCTGTGAAATATTAGGTAGTGAAATTACATAGCTCCATTTAGCTGTGTATCTCTCCAAACTTTTTTCTCTGCCAGATATTGGGTAGAGAATTTACATAGCGCCATTGTACATCTGTGTGAAAAGTCTAGGTAGTGTTGTAAACAACGCAGCACCTCCAATCTTGAACATGTGCAGAGAAAGTAGTGGCCTTGCATAATGTCAAACCTATTATACTTAGGTGACTTGGTAGCACTAAAGGTAGTTGGTTTCACCACTAAGGGAGTTAGCACTTTGCAAAAGCCCAAAACTCTGATAATTAAATGCTTAGAAGCCTGTATAGGTGGTAGAGGTAATATTTGAATAACAATTTACCCTCTCAAAAAGGAAACATCCTAAAAAATGGGGCTCACCTTTCATCAACTATTTTGTTACCTTGACACTTAACCTCACACTCTTTCTTATAGAAGGAGGCTCTTCATTTGGAAGAGTAGAATGTTTCTTGTTAGCAATAATAGGCTTCGTCTTTTTAGCAATGATAGAATTCTTGAATGGGGCTATGCTCTCCTTGACTGATTATGTCTCTTTCTCAATAGTAGCTTCAACCAATACCTGCAAATTTCTCTGAGCTACTTCATCTTGAAAATTTTGCAACTCTCCCTTGATATTCCTATTCTAGGATTGAAAACCTCTATTTTGCCTATAGAGGTTTTGGATCTGTCTATGAAGGGGTTGGGCCTTTCTTTCTGCAAACCTTGCCAATTCAAGGGTATGCCTATATCTATCCATGATCTCTTTCATTTTCACCTTGTCAGACATGGCCTCTGTTTTCAACCGAGCCACCTCTTTTCTTGCATCCCTAAATTGCATGATAAGTCTTTTGAAGGTCTGACTGTCAGTTGGAGCAGTTACATGCACATTCTCAATAGGTTTTTTCTCGGTCTCCTCTTCCATATATATAGGAATTTCATTGTCTACTTCATTAGGCTTCTTGGTGGATTTGATTTTATCTTTCTTCTTTTGCACGGGGCTTTCCTCTTTTCTTTCCGTAGGCTTTCCAATGCCTTTACCCTTATTTTTTTGTACAAGGATTTCTGGTAGAGAATGTTATTCAACAACTCCCTTTTGACTTGATGATCTTTTGAAAGGTCTTCTTCCATTGGTATTGACTATTGGAGGAGAAGAGGGGAAGTGTAGATTCTTTCCTTTATTGGATGTAATTTTGGTATAAGAAGGAACCTCTTCTAACCCTAGTGGAGGAGGTGGTGAAAAATCTCTTTGTGGGGAAAGACATGCATCCTCCTCAACTCCTGTGACCTGCTTGTTGACCTTTGAAAATTGAACAGGGGCTCTGCCCTTTCTCTTCCTACTGGTCCCTTCTTTAACAACACTGGTGGGTGATAAAAGACTTGAATTCTTTGATTGAGCAGTAGATGCTAGATCCAACTTGAAGTGAGAAGTAACAAACAAATTCTCCCATGAAATCTCTTTCTTACCCAATTCCTCAGAGACTAGTATTTTGATCAATCCATAGTGGAAAATGATAGAATCCACATCCTTAGATTTGGATTGAATTATGTCTGACACTTAACTATGGTCCTTAAAAAATAGTAGGGTATATTCATTTCAACTTTACCAGTAAAATGAAGAAAAAACCTTATATGGTACTGATACAATGTGTTAAATATCCCTTCACATGTAAAATATCTCTGGGTTATCTTCAATGTACTGCCAAACTGTTCAATCAACTGAATCCTTGGCACACTTTTAGACAAATCATTGGCTTTATGCTCAATTTTAAAGAGATATTCGACATAGGATCAACTCAAAGCCATGGATTTGAACCACTTTTCAGCTGTAATAGTGTAACATCCCACTCTGGTGCACTGAGGACACTTATTCTTTGAGGACACTTGCTCGCAAGTGATCTGGACCCTTTTTGATGTTAGACCTTATATATTTGATCATGATGTGATTGACTGATGATATGATGTGTTACTATTCATGTAGACGGGTGCTATTGACTCAATTTATTGAGTGTGCAGGTTTGTGACCTTGAGGATGCGGAGGCATCGATAGACCCCCCTTGGACTCCGGACTGAGTCAGGGAGTGTGCTTTTGGGTTGATATGTTTATTATGATGTTTGATTTGATTTGATGATTTGATGACGACATTTCTGACATGATTATTGGTGA
>JZKD02S1686069.1:4422-19232 GCA_000966675.3 Picea glauca
GGGTGAATCAGTTGTTGTTTTTTTTTAAGTAAAAAAGGGGAGGATCTTGTTTATATTAGAGTTGCAGAGTTACAGAGTCTAGTTGTAATGCCAGCTGTCCCACCTGAAAAGGAAACCGAGACAGCTGGACATTCTATGCCACTTGTGTTCAAACAAACAAAATTATCAGAGTGTTGTCCTGCCCAAAGGAAACCAGGACTCATGGCCATTAGATTCAGTTTGTATTCTAGCATCCTACTTACAACATTGCTATGATCTAACTGGGCTAAAGCTTTGTTCTGAAACAAAAAGAGATTGCTAACTATGGACATCACACGACCTTTTAACCAGTCATATCATCCTCTTCCTAGTGCTTTCACCATCCTACAGGAATTACATAAGCTTGCGCACGTAGGGCACTGCCTTCTCGGGAGAGTCCTGGAGTGTGCAGTGTACAACATATCGAGTCGTTGGTTGATTTGAATGGTTCAAAAGATCTAATCATCCACCATGCTCCTGATTTCAAAGATTAGTGCTAGGTACCCCAGGTTGGTGAAAGGAGGCTGGTCCTTCCAATTTCCTTCAACAGAGGTCAAGGGAAATGGCCACTGTGCATAGTTTTCTCCTTCGTCGTCATTTGCGTCATTGACTTGATGTGCCTACTGTTTGTTCGACTGAGTCGCTTCCTCCGGAGGTGCACCACTGGGTGGGCCTATCTTTTCCTTTGCACAACATGGTACGTCTTCCTCAATGTAGCAAGTGGTGAATTCCTCTGTCGGGTGAGTGGCTCTGTGACCACGCGGTATTCCTGTGGCCGGAATCTTGGCTTCATTGCCAAAATCGGTGTGAGGATTCCAATTGTCTGGGACTGTGAAAAGAGGGTGCTTAGAATGACTTTGCATGGCCTCGTCCAGGGTAATCTCTTCCATGTACGCCATGGGAGGCATTCGAGGTCTCCCAGACTTCTTATTTCTCCGCAAGGACGCCAAGGCCAACGCCTTCTCAAACTTCTTATGCCTCTTCCTGCATGATTCAAATGAGTACCAAGCTACACCTTTGCGAGGCTTTCCACGTGCCCAAGGCATGTTGAGGAACCTGGGGATGTCCGAAGTTCCTAGCGGAAGGATAACCCTGCTCCAAAACTCTAGTGGCTCTGCGTTCGGCTCTGTGAAATTCGAATACCTCTCATTGTTGTCGAGGTGGTTGATAAGGATGAGAATGACGGTGATTGCCTTGGCCATTAAGGCTGGACTCCTAGTGCGTTGGTGCACCGTTCTGTTCACTTGCGTGAAGGGCCTCGTCCTTTGGTTAAACCTGCACGGGCTCGTTCCCATTTTAATGCTGAAGGGATGGTCGCCGGTGGGTTATATTAATGGCGTAGCCTGACATTTGCCCGCGTGTCTTGACTCTGTGACGTGGCACCCCATCCAGGGGTTGTAGATCCCTGGTGGCTAATGTTTGGCACCGATCTAAGATGTTTGAGTCTTCTGAGGTGTGGGCCTCCCAACAGAAATGTTCGGTCTCCATTTCTACTCCTTCATTTGCCAGGCAATTTGCTACCCTGTTTACTTCTCTTTTCACATGGGAGGGTGTGATGCTGAGATTGGTTCTGAGGAGGCTGCCAAAATCCTCTAGCAGCCCAGAGAGCTGCCAATTGGGTGAGATTTTCAGTGGATGACCCCCATGGAGAATCTTGGTGATTAACTGAATAACAATTTGTGAGTCCCCCTCCAAGATAATCTTGTGATGGTATCTGTTAGTAGATGTCTAGAGACCCCGCAATAAGCCTGTTAGCTCTGCCACATTATTTGTTGTTTCCCCTAGGAATCTTGCAACGAGACAGACGATCTCTCCATTGGAGTTTCTGAGTGCGGCTCCATAGTCCGCTGGTCCCGGATTTCCTTTGGAAGCTCCATCGAAGTTTATCTTTATGAAATTTGCTGGAGGGGGGGTCCAGATGGTTGGGCTTCTATGTTGGTGCTTGGGCTTCTCTGTTATTGGTCGATTGATTAGATTGGGCTGCCAACTTTGGAGAATGCAATGTTCCTCTGGGTTGCATTTTAGGTCCTCTGCTTTCCAGGATTTGCTTCTGATAGTTTCCTTGATTAGTGAAACTATTTTTTCCCAAGTTGTATATGGCGTGGAAGCTTTGGAGTGAAATATTCATTTGTTTCTTTCTTTCCAGATTTGCCAGAGAATGAATCCTGGTAGAATTTGCCAGATGTGGTTCAGTAGGGGGTTGTTGTAGGTGATTGAGTCCCAATTCTCAATTGTGTCATTGATGATGTTTCGGTGTTGATTGGATCGACGCATTATTTGCGCTCCTTGGTCCCATATCTGCTGGCTGAAGTGACATCCATTGAAAAGATGTTCTTTGGTTTCCTCTTGCGGGCAGCATAGGATGTAGAAAGAGGGCCCAATAAAGCCTCTTTTTCTGAGGTTATCCCAGGTTAGGACTCGGTTATGTGCAACAAGCCATAAGAAGGTGGAAACCTTAGGCCAAAGACCAAGGTTCCAGACTTTGTTCCATATGTTTTCCTTGTTCTAATTCTGGTGATTACCCTGTAGAAAGTAAGCTTCCTTGATTGAGAAAGTGCCAGCTGTGGAGTACCCCCATTCGAGGATGTCCAAACCTTCTTTGTTGGGTATTTTCCAGTGGCTAGCATAGAGTTTCCAGTTTTGCAGATTGAAATTCTCTGGGACCCCTAGGTCCCGACTAGAGGTTTTCCAACAACGCCATTGTTGTCTTTGTTCCTCAGGTTTCCAGAGGTCTTTTACCCTTAAAGATGTGTCCTGGTTGAGAGCTTGTTTGAGAGTGTTTAGCTCCTCCAGTTCACCTAGGGGTTTGAATTGTTGCCATGAGTCTTTCCAGAACATAGCGCTTTCTCCATTTCGGACCTCCCAGAATGCGTGATTTTGAACCAGAGCACGGTTTTGCTAAGCTGTGTTCCAAATGTTGGAGCCCTGTAGCCGGTCATTGTGTCTAATAAGTTGATTTTCTGGTGTGAGGGGGGCGTACTTTTTCTTCCATATTTGCACCCAGACGACTGTTGGAGTTTTTAACCATCTCCACCAGATTTTGGCTCCCATTACTTGATTGAGTTTCCCTGGATCATGAAGTCCCAATCCTCCTAGGCTTTTTGGTGTGCAAATTTGTCCTAGCTTACGAGCACCTATTTCTTGTTAGGTTGATGTCCATGCCAGAGGAAGTTTCGCTGGAGATTCCTTATGGATTTGATGACCTATTTGGGAGCTACTAGAGCGATGAAGAGGTAAGTAGGTAGGGCTTGTAAGACAGATTTGAGGAGGATCAACTTGGAAGCAATGTTGAGCGGTCTGAAAGTCCAGTTGCTCAGTCTGTTGGAGATGGAAAGAAGAAGGTTGTCCCAGGAGATGGATCTTGCGACAGCGCCCGTGAGAGGAATGCCTAAATAATTGGACGGAAGGGAGCTCTTGGGTATTCCTAGGAGTCTGGAAATGTGGAGCTAGATAGTTGTCGGGGTGTTGAAAAAGTAGAGTTTGGACTTGTCTAGGTTTAGAGACATGCCTGAAGATTCTATGAAGTCTGAGAGGATAGAGTTGAGCTTATTGGCCTCCAAAACCATTGGGGTGCTCAGTAGCAGGGTATAATCAACAAATTAACTGTGAGAGGGCACTGGCTGGATATTGTGCAGAGGCAGGCCTTTGAGAGATCCTTTTGTGACTGTCGAATTGATGTATCGTCCTAGGCCTTCCGCCATAAGTACGAACAAGAAGGGTGAAAGGGGGTCCCCTTGTCTAATACCTCTGGATGCTGAAAAAGGCCGAGACGAGACCCCATTAACTAGAATGGAGAAGAAAGCTGAGGAGGTGAGATTTAAGATCCAGTTCACCCAATGCTGATCAAATCCAAAAGACTCTAAGACATCCCGAAGGTACTTCCAGCTGGCTTTGTCAAAATCTTTTGAAAGGTCAAGTTTGATTAACATACCTAGAGTTCTTGTTGACTTGAGGGAGTGGATGACCTCATGAGCCCGAATGACGCTGTCCATGATTTGTCTTCCTTCTACGTACCCTGCCTGTTCCTTGGAGATGACATGGGTCAATATGGGTTTGAGGTGATTGGCCACCACCTTTGTTATGATTTTGTAGATTACATTGCAGAGGGCGATGGTTTTGAACTTTTTTGGATTTGTGACCCGTTCCTCTTTTGGGATGAGGGTGAGAAAGGTGGAATTGAGAGCTGGTAGGACTTGGCCTGATGCTCTCGATTCCTCTACTACCTCCCAAACTTCTTCCATGACCAGGTCCCAGCATTGGTGGAAAAAATCAATGGTAAACCCATCCAAACCTGGGGCTTTTCCTGGGGGCATAGCTTTTACGGCTTGGTCAACTTCCTCCCGGGTGATGGGTCATGTTAGGGCTATGTTTTGTTCCGGAGTTACCAGAGAGGGTATGTGCCTGGTGACCCTTTGGATGGCTGTCGTTCTGTCCTCCCCGATTTTCATTAGAAGGTCATGGTAGTAGTTGGTCAGCTCTGCCTCTATCTGAGAGTGTTCTCTGATTGAATTGCCCTGGCCATCCTCTAAGTGGGTTATTCTGTTGACGTGGCAACGGTGCACCATTGCTCTGTGGAAGAATTTTGTGTTCTTTTCCCCTTCTTTGAGCCATTGTACCTTGGATTTTTGTTTCCACAAGATTTCCTCTTGCCTTCTTCTCTCTTCTAATTGCGCTTGAATCTCCTCCTCCTCTTTCATTAGTTCAGTAGTCCGGGTTCCTGAGATGAATTTTTTTTGTATCTCCAGAAGTTTATTCTCTATGTCTTGAATGCTTTGGAGTATGTTTCCGAAGGTGTTCTTGTTCCAGTGTTTCAGCGATTGATTGAAGTTTTTGAGGCGTTGCTGAAATTTATACATGCTAGTGCCATGATCTATTTCCGCCTGTGCCCACTAGGATTTTGCAAGCTGATGGAAATCCGGGTGTGAGAGCCAGAATTTCTTGAATCGAAAGGGTTTGTATTTGGGCATTGCCCCTGTTTCTAGATTGAAGACAAGAGACCAGTGATCTGACCCACATTTTGGGAGAATAAGACTTTCCATATAAGGGCCTTCTTCCATTAATTCCTCAGCCACCAGGAAGCAGTCCAGACAACAAGCAATGTGTTGGTTGCCCGATCTATGATTGGACCAGGTGAAGGTGGCATTGCTATTTTCTATGTCTACTAGCTTTAGATGATCAATGAGGGTTTTGAACTTACCACTGTCTTGCTCGAGTCTCTTCCTGCCTCCTGGTTTTTCCTCCAGCGAAAGGATCATGTTGAAGTCGCCTCCTAAGATCCAGTTGTGTGTTGTCACCAGAGTTTTGATTAGGGCTAGCCGCTCCATAAGTTTATCTTTGTCCTATTAGCTTTGGGGGCCGTAAACATTTGTGATAGCCCCCTCCTGATTCGAGCCCGTGACCTCGAAGTGGGCCGTTATTGTACCTATAGTTGAGAAGGATTTGCTTAAATTGATGTTGCCTAGGTTCCAGAGGATATCTAGACCCCCTGAGGCTCCTATGGAGTCTGTTATCATGGAGTCACATCCTCTCCAAATATAATGAAAGATGGTTTCAGCTTCTGCCCCTGCACATTTGGTTTCCTGTAACATTAGGATATCTGGGTTTTCTACTTTGATGCATTCTCAGAGGATCCTTTGTTTGGATCGACCATTGAGTCGTCTAATGTTCCAGGTAATTATCTTCATCATTATGAGGGTGGTGTTGGGTGGAGGTATCCCTCCGAGAGCTTGTGGATTTGCCCTGATTTTATCATAAGGTTGCCCACCTCCTTGATAAGTTGTTGCACTATTTTCCACCCCCTTCTTTTGTTCTCACGGAGTATTCTTTTCGAGCCTGAACCTGAGTCTGTGGCTACACCCAAGCATGTTACGGACCCTGCTGAGGAGTTAAGAAAGACCTTGTGTACCCCGCGTAGTTGTTCTTCAGGAAGGGTTTGTAGATCCTTTTGATTTAGGGCCTCCTCAAGCTTTTCCAGATCTATGCCCGCTAGATCTTTGTCGTCCAGCTGCATTGGGGTGTCTCCATCACCGTCTCCCCTTTCTTCTATGTAGATTTCATGATTTGGGCGAGGGGGGGGAGGGTTTTGGGTCTCCCCTTGGGCCTGTTGCGATTCCTTGTGCGGATCTTGGATTTCCTCATCTTCTGGTAGCTGGTTCGGAATCTCATAGGATTTTTTGGTCGAGATATTTTGATTGGGATCAGGGGCTGCTTCCTTGGAGGGTTTTTCTTTTTGGCCATGACCATGGTGAAGCCATCTTTCCGTAAGGTATCACTTGCTTTGGTTGCTTGTTTATTCAGAGGGCAATCTCTGAAGAGGTGGCCATGTTCATGACATCTTCTGCAGCAAAAAGGGATGTGTTCATAGTCCAGTGTTTGTTGCTAGTCCTCATCCTGGTATTCTAGAGTTACCGTTCCTAGTAGGGCCTTAGAAATATTCATATAGACATAGATCCTAGCGTATGAAGTGTATTTCCTCTGCTTTGTGGCTTCTGATGCTTTGATGTATTGACCCACTATATTTCCTATGCCCATGAGAATCTCCTCCAGCCAGAACTCTTGCGGTAGGGAGTAAAGGCAGATCCATACAGGAGCCATCGTGAAATCCTCCTTGTCTGGGATGAATCTTTCAGTCCAGAATCACAAGAATAAACCTGCTGAGTTATAAAATTATGGCCCGTTCTCAAATATACTTTCTTGGTCTTCTGGGTTGTACAGGATGATTGTGAAGAAACCTTTGAAGCTATGTTGGACCTCATAGTCTCCTTTGGGGTTCCACCAATGTTTTATCCATTTGTTTAGATCCCTTTCAGATGGTCACATGCCCAGAAATTTGCCGATGAGGGTGTGTTCTCTCATGAATTGGGTGTGTTCCCCTACTCTTGTTGAGCTTATGATATATCTCGATGTTTTGTCCATCTATGGAATGCATTTTCCAGGCTCCCACCCCCGAGGTGATTTTGGTTGGGATGTGCTAGCTTCTGTCTCCATCTCCTTCCTGAGACCTTGTTCTCTGGCCAGAAGCCGATCGCGTAGTTGCAAGGTCAGCTCGAACGAGGGGCGTTTTGCTCTGGTGCTTGAACGATCGTTGGCGGTAATGTTGCTATATGAGGGGGGTTTCCCCCCCTCTTCTGTACTCATTCTGGCGTAGCAGTCAAGGGAAGTTGACGTCCATTCGCCGCAGGTGGTTCGCTATGCCGTGGTCTGCAACTAACCTCCAGCGATTTGTGTCGGACTGAAACTAGGGTTTTGGCCAACTCTCTCTCTCATTTTCCATCTTCGTTCTGGGGGTGAATCAGTTGTTACCATGCTCAAACAATTATTCTTATTTAAACTCTTTACAAATATCTCGATGATAATCAAAATAATGCAAGGAAATAAGTAATAGCACATTCAGCATCAGTCACACATATGAGATACACAGAGACAGATATTTCCTGAGGAAACCCACAAGGGATAAAAACCTCTTCTTCTTTATATGATAAGTAATCTTTACATTCTTTACATTATCATACATATGAGCACCAACTCATAATGAGGCTGCAACCTCTGTTTTGCAAGATGCTACTTGCTGAGAGCACCAACTCTCTGGTTTCTCTAGCACCAACTAGAAGGAAGCACAAACTCCCCAAGTGTTCCAGCACCAACTGGATGGAAGCACAAACTTTCAGTCACATAGGCACCAACCTGTATAACAGAGAACAATAGTTCTCCCTTGCACCACCCTAACACCCTTGTTTCTCTAGCTGCAACCAGATGGAAGCTACAACTCCCTTTGTTCAAGCACCCACTTGAACCTCTGAGGACAACAGTCCTCCCTAGCACCTCCCTACCACCCTAAAATATAAATCTTTGCTCATGAAACTTATCACAGTGATACAATATTTATCATTGGCTTACCAGGCTTATCACTGTTCTGCTATGCTGCTCTGCTCTCCTGTATCCGTGTTTCTCTGTTTGCATCTTCTTGGGATTTATGATCTTCTTTTTTTCTCTACAAGAGCACCTCACCCTTCCTTTAGTGTCTCACTGTCTTTCTGCACACATGCCTTGCACTTTCTTTGCTTCTTCCTTTCATGCTATGTGCGCCAACTCCATGCCATGCACCATTCCTCTTCACTCGATTTCAGCTGCTGCACTCTCCTCCTTCTACACTCTTGAATCCCTCACAACAACAACTCTCACTCTATTCCCTTCTGCATGCACTCTCCATGTCAGGTGCTCTGCCTGATCATCATCACAACTCTTCGACTTCTCTGGCAGTTAGATCTCTCTGTCAATTTCCTCTACGAACAGTCTTCATTCCACTGGCATATTCCTTGAGGCTCTTCATCTTCTCTAGCAATCACACAGAAGTCTCTTCGAGTCCTCTGGTAGAACCTATCATTCGTTTCTAGTAGTTACACTCTGAAGTGCAATAGTGTCCCTCCGATCTTATTCAAATTCATCTACCCTGTTGAATTGACTTCATTGAATCTTACATTCATTTCGTTGTTTCAGCATTTCGACATTCGACAATTCGACATTCATGTGATCAAGTGTCTCGACACTCCAAGTCATGAACCCCAAAATGGACCTTGGTTACACTACCTCCTTCCTCCATCTTTCACAGATGTGACCACTGGCTGTGACCACAATCTTATTTGAAACTGCATTTCGCAATTTCGCGTTTTGGCACTTCGGGACTTCTGTTGCGTGGCATCTCAACTCTCCAAGTAGCGGTCCCTGAAATTTCGAAATGGAGCTTACCAATTTGAGCTCTTCTCTATAGCTCTTCGATCTCCAAATCAACGGTCCACATTCCATGGTGATTGGACGACTATCCTCTGCCCCAGGACTTCATCCTTCGGGACTTTTGGGGAGTGATAGAGTTAAAACTACCGAAGCAAAAATTCCTGAAGTGAGGTCAGTCTTGCGTCACTCAATGATGTGTCATGACCCGAGTGGCTGCCACGTGTCACTCAGAATTGTGATTTCCAGTGGCCTGAAACCAAATCAACTTGACACTTGTCGTTGTTTGATTGTGCCACGTGTCAGTGTCTTCCACCTATCCTTTCTGACGTGGTCTAGCACATTCACCTCTTGGATCTGTCATCCTGGATTACTTCGTTATTTTTCATATCGCGATTTCAACATTCTTGATGTGAATGTTCTTCACTTCCAAGTCTCGGTCTGTGAAACTTTGAAATGGAGTCAGATCAACTTTTCGGCTTTTTGCACTTCGCAACTTCGGGATTCCTGTTGTGAGAGTCCTTGACATATCCAACTCCCGGTATCCAAACCTCTGGTATGGAGTCTTTGACATTTCGCGATTTCGCATTTCACGACTTTGGGTTTCACGACTTTGGGACTCCTGTTAGTAAGAGTTCTTGACATCCCCAACTCCCGGTATCCGAAATCACGGTATCCGAAACTGTCTCCTGCTTTTTGGGATTTCGGCGTTTCACATTTCGCGATTCCGGGACTCCTGATGATGAAGAGTCTTGACTCTTCCAACCCTTGGTACCCGAAATTGTCCTCCTTCCGGGATTTTGGCGTTTCGCATTTCGCAATTCCAGGACTCCTGATGATGAAGAGTCTTGACTCTTCCAACTCCCAGTACCCGAAATTGTCCTCCTTATTCCGGGATTTCGGTGTTTCATATTTCACGATTCCGGGACTCCTGATGATGAAGAGTCTTGACTCTTCCAACTCCTGGTATCCGAAACTCTGAAATGGAGTTATTTCCCAATCTGCGAAACTCTTCGTTTATGTGCCTATTTCGGGATTTCGGGATTCCGGATTTCGCAACTCCAGGACTCCTATGTTGAAGAGTCTCAACTCTTGACTTCTCAATCTCCCAGTATCTGAAACTCTGAAATAAAGTTTACGCTTATGATCTTTTCATGCAATTATTCCCGCGCTGCTGGTCTTCCTTACCTGCCTGTTTTCCATCAAATAAACAAGCACACTCTCGCACTCTTCGTGCACCTCTACAGTATCTCTTCTGAGCTTACATTGTCCTTATTTTTCCATCACTGCATACTCTGATCTTGCCATCAATGACAATCATACTTGCCTGTAAACATGCCAACAATCTCCCCCTTTGGCATTGATGGCAACCTTGAACGACTGTGCTAATCTGTTTGGACCTCCAACTGTAGCATTTGGTCCAAACCACTTCTTTTCTCCCCCTTTGACATCAATGTCAAAGAAAACATGCTCCCCCTGAGCTGTTGCAGTATTTTTAGGAGGTATCAGATATTCAATCAATACAAAACTCCCCCTAACAGGATGGACTCTCTTAGGTGTGAGACGGGATGACACCCAGCTTCTGTCTGAGATATTCAAATGGTGTCTTGGCTAGGGATTTAGTAAAGATGTCTACAATTTGTTATGTGGTTGAAATGTAATGGACCTGAACAACCTGATTAGTGACCTGATCTCTCATAAAATGGTATTTTATGGGAATATGCTTGGTCTTGGAGTGGAATACAGGATTCTTGGACACACTGATGGCACTAGTGTTATCACAATGAATTGGGATCGGTGCAACATATTTTACCTCCAAGTCTGCAAGTGTCTGAATCATCCATAATACATGAGTGCAACAGGTAGCAGCAGCAATGTACTCTGCCTCTGTAGTTGATAAAGAAATGGAACCTTACCTTTTACTCAACCATACTACTAGAGAATCTCCTAAGAAAAACGCACCTCCACTTGTGCTTTTCCTTTCATCCATGCAGTTATCCCAATCATCATTTGAGTAGGCTAATAATTGAAAATTCTTATTCTTAGGATACCATAGGCCATAGTTCATTGTTTCTTTCAAGTATTTGAATATCCTTTTGACAACTAGCAAATGACTCTGTTTAGGTGTAGACTGATATCTTCCTACCATTCCAACAACATGCATTATGTCTGGGTGAGATATTGTGATACACAACAGGCTGCCTATCATTGACCTATATGAACTTTGATCAACATTAGGTGAGTCATCATCCTTGCTTAATTTGCATCCAGTAACCATAGGTGTGACCACAGGTTTAGAATCTTCCATTTGAATCCTTTTCAACATTTCTCTTAGATAATTTTCTTGAGAAATGAACATCCCTTCATACCTCTGAGTAATTTGTAGACCAAGAAAAATGACAGTTCACCTATCATAGACATTTCAAACTCAGACTCCATGGCAGAAGCAAACCATTGTACTAATGAATCCTTATTACATCCGAAGATGATGTCATCTACATAGACCAACACAATGAGAAAATCATCACCCTCTGTTTTGATATATATATTGTTGTCAATTGTTCTTCTCTTGAACCCTTTGTCTTTGAGATATGTATCCAGTCTGTGATACCAGGCACGAGGAGCTTGTTTTAACCCATATAAAGCTTTCTTCAGCTTGCATACTAAGTCAGGGTTATCAAACAGTTCAAAACCCTCTGGTTGTTCCATATAGACTTCTTCATTTAAATCTCCATTTAGAAAAGCTAACTTGACATCCATTTGATAGACTTTAAACCTTTTATGACAATCATAGGCAAGAAATATTCTAATAGCTTCCAACCTTGCTACGGGCGCAAATGTTTCATCAAAGTCTAGTCCTTCTATTTGAGCATAGCCTTTATAGACCAATCTTGCTTTTTTCCTGACAACTTGTCCCTGCTCATTCAACTTATTCTTAAAGATCCATTTGGAACCAATGATATTTTTACCTTCCAGTCTATGAACCATCTCCCACATATTGTTTTTCTCAATCTGATCAAGTTCATCATTCATTTCTTTAACCCAATGTTCATCTTTGCTAGCTTAATTAAAATTCTTGGGTTCCAACATGGATATGAAAGCTATATGTGATTGTTTGTTGTTTTTTATTAGCTTTCTCCTAGTTTGTACACCTTTGTCTTTTTCACCAATTATCTGACTTGCAGGATGATTCTGGAGGAGGAATTTGATGTTGTCTGCTGATTTGAGTCTGTCTGAGTGTCTGTGTCTTCATTTGATTCAGAGTCTTCATTTTCTAATTCTTGGACCTATTCATCTTTGGCTTTAGCTGTGTCTTCTATAGAAGACTCATTACTATACACCTCTCTTGCTGGGATTCCTTCATCAACTTTTACGTCAATACATCCAACCATTTTATGTAGCCTCTTATTATAGCATCTGTATCCTTTACTATTTGTAGCATACCCCAAGAAGATACCTTCATTATCCATGTCATCATATTTTCCAAGGTTCTCATCATTATTCTTTATGTAGCATTTACTCCCAAAGACTTTGAAGTGTTTAATTGAAGCAAGTCTCCCAAACCACAGTTCATAAGCTGTCTTGTCACTTTTTGGTCTGAGGTGGGCTTTGTTAAGAACATGGACTACTGTGTGTATTGCTTCTACCCAGTAGGTTTGACCAATGTTCTTCTCATTCATCATTGACCTGGCCATTTCCTGTACTGTTCTGTTTTTCCTCTCAACTACTCCATTTTGTTGTGGAGTTCTTGGGATTGTGTATTCTCTCTTGATCCCATGCTTATCACAAAATTCCTTGAAGTCACTTGACATAAATTCTCCTCCTCAGTCTGATCTTACTGCCTTTAACCTCTTGCCTATTTGATTCTCAGTTAAATCCTTAAATATTTTAAACTTCTCAAATGCTTCAGCTTTTTCTTTGAGAAAGGCAACCCAAGCAAGTCTAGAGTAATCATCAATAATCAGCATGAAGTAGTTTTCTTTCCCTATGCCTTCCTGTATTGATGGCCCACATAAATCCATATGAACTAGTTGGAGTGGTTTCTCTGTTGAATTAAAGCTCTTGGACTT
The DNA here is from genome assembly GCA_000966675.3 of Picea glauca. Taxonomy (NCBI): domain Eukaryota; kingdom Viridiplantae; phylum Streptophyta; class Pinopsida; order Pinales; family Pinaceae; genus Picea; species Picea glauca. The sequence continues at coordinate 17,238 of JZKD02S1686069.1, forward strand.
AAACTGTGTCCTGTTTAGCTTTCCTACTTGGCAGGGTTTACACATTGAATCTTGGGGATTTAATATTCTTATAAGATCTTTTACTGCCTCGAGATTTCTGAGTTTGATTAAGTGGTCAAAGTTTAGATGTCCAAGTCTCCTATGCCATAACCAAATTTCATCATGTTTGCTTAGATGGCATTCTTCTCTATTTTCTTTCAACACATATACATTATTTTCTGTCCTTATGCCTTTGGCCACCACTTGTCCTGAGTTTACAAACTTTATCTTGCAGTCCTTGGATGTGAACACCACTTCACATCCTCTGTCACACATTTGACTTACACTGAGCAGATTATGTTTCAGCCCATCTACAAGTAGAACATCTTGGGCTTTTCCTTTTCCATTACTTAAACTCACCATCCCTTTACCCTTTATTTTACCTGAAGCATCATTTCCGAAGGTTACGTTTCCTGATTTTCTTTCACTTAGAGATAGAAACTTACTTTTGTCACGTCATATGTTTGGAGCATCCACTGTCTATGTACCAAGGGTTCATTTTTCTTTGAGCTGACAACACTAATCCACACTTGTCACTTTCTTTCTTCTTCCAAAACTTGACATTTTCAGCAGGGGAATTCAAATATGGTTCATAGTTCTTTAATCAACAGTTAATAGATTTATGTCCATAGTTATGACAGATGTAGCATTCAATCTCATTTTTCAATAGGTCAAACTTATTGTTGCAACGTTGTCTACTCATTGACTGTTGATTATTTCTTGACCTCCTTAGTTGGATGTCCCTAGACTTAATTTGGAAATTTGCAATTTGTGAAGGTTTGTTACTTGGCTGCATCATTCTTTGTTGTGGCAAGTATTTATTCCTTTGAAATATTAATTGCTCATGTATAAGTCTTAAGGAACAATTTACAACTTTGTGACCAAATTTAGAACAGTAGAAACAATAGCCATAGAAAAATTCTTTGTACCTGGAAAATGGTTGTCTTCTTTGAGAAAATCAATTTCTTCCATGCTAATGACATCTTTCAGCATGGAGCACATTATTTCTTTGTTCTACAGATTTAGTCCTGGCACCTTTTTCTTTACTCATCCTGGGTGACTGATTGTCTTCCTTTGTTTCTGCAGGTTTGTTGTTGTCATTGGTTGTATATCTGACAAACTTGATGGGTTCTTTGTTTCTTGGCTTGCCACTACTTGATCCCTCTTCATAACCCAAACCAGTTTTCATCTTTGGATTCCTTTGTTGATTCAGAATGGTGGCTAATCCTTCTGAGGCTTTGATACTTGACAGATTCTAATTATACAAGGCTTGAAACTTCTCCATCTCTTTCCTAGTTTTCACTACTTCTTGTTCTAATGCTTCACATCTTGCCTTCTTTTTTGATAGCTGTCGTTTCAGAATGTCTTCTATTTTCTTTGCCTCTTCTAATTCTACTTTTAGTAGGACAAGGTCATCATCAGGTTCTTTACTGTCTTTCTCGAATTGTATCAACAATTGTCTTTGCTTTCTGTTCTTGATTCTTAGTCTATCAATCTCTTCCAGTGCACTGATCAGTTCTCCTTCCATGTCAACCACAACTTCTTATTCATTAACATCACTCCCTGTGCTGTTATTATCATAATCCTCTTTGGCCATAAGTATGAAGTCATTTAGTTTATCTTCAATAGAGGAGCTTTTGTCTTCATCATCTGAAGGATCATCATCATTGTTTACACAAAGACTTTTCTTCTTAAAGTTATTCTCTTTAAAGAAAATTTTGTGTTTGTACTTCTCCTCATCATCACATGTCTGATCCTTTCCTTTGTGGAGACATTTATTTGCAAAATGACCTATCCTACCATAGTTGAAACATTTGAAAGGCAGTTTACCTTTGTATTTTCCTGATCCCTTCTTCAATCTCTTCACAATTTTTTCTTCAATTTCATCGGGCTCAGAATCCTCATTCTTGTCTGCTTTAAATGATGCTTCTCTGGAGGTGGGTTTATCTTTAACTA